>NW_004624867.1:0-26183 GCF_000247695.1 Heterocephalus glaber
TTTATTCTAATATGTATGATAAATGTAAATTACCATAAATTATCAAATTACTAGAAAATGTAACTTATAGGACATATATATTTATGAGTGTGCATACATTGTTTTTCTTTTATTTGTTGACTTCAAGAGATAAGCAGTCATCACAGATATCATTCAAATTATTTTATGACTTAATACTGTACACACAGAAAATAACTTTGACTTGGAAGTTCCCAGGAGGACGATGCCTGGGATGCCGAAGATTATCACTGACCTTGCACAGGCAGATATTACCACGTTATTGCCAAAAAAGGAGGTTTAGTTTATAAAACCCTAGCAGAGAAGTTTCCGGTGATTCAGCACACTGCTCATGGTAAGAAATTCTAGCACAGATTCTGAGGAATTCAACTCAGGTATTGACATTTGCACACTTATCCCAAACAATTTTTTTGTTTATTTTATCCTTAGCAACAGGTAAACACCATATTTCATTGTTATTAATTTCATATACTTAAATAGCACCAATAAGTTCTTAAGGGTCTCCTCTTTAGTAATGGTTATGGATAAAGTGCTTCTATTTCTTGAAGAGAAATTTAAATATGTTATCTTATACACTCACACTGTTTCTGTACTGGCAAAAAACCTCTAAAATATCACAATAGACTCTTGGAAGTAAACTATCTTTCCTTATCGTTTCTTTTTTTCTATCCCCTTCCTCTTTCTCTTCTCTCTGTCTTTGTCTCTTTCTCTTGAACATGGTCTTTCTGTATAACACAGGCTGGCCTCAAACCCACAATCCTGCTGCCTCAGCCTCCTGAGTACTGCGAGTACAGATGTGTGTTTCCACACCCAGCGCCAAGCTACCTTTTCTGTGTAGACCATTAACTTTTTCAGAAATATTTCTCTATTTTTTTAGAAATATCTTACCTTTTTGTTCAACTTAACTTTGAGTAATATGACACAGTATCAAATTAGAATACCATAATTCTGAGGTAAGTAGGGTGTGTGCAGAGTAAAATTCTCTTTGTAGAACAGATAGTACTCCAAGATGTTTTTTTTGTTTCCCAATTGAAAACATTTCCTAGTTGGCCTTCAATAAAAATGAAACCATGGAGCAGAATTTCTTTCTTGTCCATTTAAAATGATAGCCATATGGCAATGAGATTTTGTCCATTATCTTGACTTTCTCTAAAATCCAAAATTCTCTTAACATTTGCTGTCTGTGTATTGCTAGGCACATTGAAAATAACCACATGGAATGATGTTAATAAAGAAACAAATGACCCTGTATAGAATCATTTAAAAAACAAATAAAACATCTTTCACATTTAGTCTGTTAGCTTCTGTTATAATGATCTGTGTCCCTTGGAAGAAACATTCAGCTGGTAATCTCAGGCTCTGAAGGGGACATCACATTGTTTAAATGCTTTTGCATAGACAGCTCCTTTTATATTTGTATTTTACATTTGGGGAAAGCATTCAGTCTACCTACTTTTCTTTTACACTCAACAGTGATAACTAAAATACAGCCAAAAGCGAATCAACTTTTCAAAACACCTGAAGAGATACCTAGAGCTAAAATCATCAATTTTGAGCCTGGTATGGTGGTGCATACCTATAATCCTAGCCCTCAACAGGCTGAGACAGACAGATTGCAGGTTCAAAGCCAGCCTGGGTTATATATCTCCAGGCCAACTTGTACTACACTGCAAGATGATGTCTTTGAATGAATGAATGAATGAATGAATTCGTTTCAATAAGAGAAGGGTTTGAGTTGTTACTTAAAAGATATAATATTTAAGTAAAAACAAAATATGTCTCTGCACTCAATGTTTTTTAATATATATTTATTTGGAACAATGGCTGAATAATTGAAAAAATGAGCAGTAAATTTCTTCATTCCTATTTGTCCTTTATGATTAACCTACAAATATGATCTAGACTCATGAATCCTAAAACAAAACCAAGACAGCAGGGCATAGTACTATACACTGGTTATCCTAGCACTGTGGGAAGCCAAGGCAGGAAGACTGCAAATTAGAGCCCAGCCTGAGGAATTTAGCAAGACTGTCTCAAACTAAAAAAAGGGATGGGAATGTAGCACAGTGTGAAAGCCCAGTTGAAAACAAACAAACAAACACCCCTTCAAAAAACAAACAACCTGCAACAAAGGTCAACCGGATCTTGACCGTAAGACTCCTTTTAGACACAGTGTTAAAATGGTCTTAACATCTTCAGTTTTCTACTCCTCGAATGCCAATATTGTTAAATTGTCTGGCTATGTAATGTTCCAAAACTTGGAAATGTTTAGGAAAACTTCCTTGATGAAGTTCATCTCCAGGACTGTACACAATTCTTGCATTTTAGTTAAGTAATACTGATTGTGATCCATTCTCTGTTTACTTAAACTAGAATACAGTACCCACAATTCATTCAGGATTAGCCTAAACTATTAGAAACTCAACCCTTGCCTTTTGCATGGTATATTTTTTAAAGACTTTATTCTTGAGAGCAAGAAAAGCAGCCAGTGTCTACCTAGCATATCGTACATTGAAGGTGCCCACAAAATAGTACAAAATACTAGTTTCACTAATAATAATGAACATACATTATTCCAGATGCAAAAAATAAAGTGTATTTTTACAAGTCTCTTTCATTAAACTTCTTCATTTAATAATGCCCTCTCTGCGTCTCCCTCCTACTACCTTACTTCTCTATTTAGCATACTGATCTGAAATGAAATAATCTGCAATGTAATAGAATGTTTAAATCACACAGGACTAAGTTTAATTTATTTGACTACTTTAGCTAATTTGTCCTGAACACATAAAAGAAATTATAACAGAAATTCATGGCAGAAAAAAAATCAGAGCTATTTCATTGACTTACAAGAAGAATCATAATATTGACATATAATTTCATAGAATTTTGAGATATATTTATTAGTAGGAAACAATACAAACACTCAGTAAAGGAGACAGTATTTCATTCATGTAATTACTTTGTTATAATATTTAATAAAATTCAAAGTTAATAAGACCAGTAATTAGAGTTTAATTTCTGTATAGAAGTGAATGAGGTCAAATAGTAATTTTGGATATTTTTATAGTAATTTTATAGATACTTTAAAAACATGAAATATGACCCCATAATCATTCTAATTGGAATGTGTTTAAAGATTTTATAGTCTATTTGTACTATTGATAACATTTTGAATATTACCACATTTCCTAAAACCACAGGAATTTATTCTTTTTTCTCAACCTTGAATTAAGTGTCTTTCTGTAATTATTTTGAATAGCTTATATTATTAACATCTCTTATTGTTAGGTAGTATATTATTGCATATATTCTAAAAAATACAAGGGACATCATAACAGCCTATTAATAGTATTGTGTAAAAGTGGGGTAGGAAAAAGCTTACAAGCTTATATTACTGATTTAATATCTAAATTATGCTGCTATGAGGAAACCTAAGCCACTTGGTCAGAGTTGATTAGATAAAAGATGGAACTAGAAGTAGAGTGTAGATTCAATCAGGTCACTGTTGATATTTTATATTTTACTTGAGTTTTCTTTTTTTTTTTTTTTAAGGTCTTGACAATTGAATTCAGGGCCTTTACATTGAGCTATATCCTCATCTCCTTTTTAAAACTTTGAGACATGATCTCAGTAAGTGATAAAGCTGCCCAGATTGACTTTAAATTTATAATCCTTCTGCTTCTACCTCCCAGAGTGCTGGGATTACAGGCTATTTTACATAGGTAATAACAAAAAAAGGGGATAGAATTATAATCTAAAAAGATAAAAAAGGCATACTAATAAATATTTAAAAACTTACATATAACTTTAAATTTAGCTTATTAAATTAGACCATAAAAAAAAAGCCAGGCATGGTTCAAGGCTATCCTGGAATACATAACAAGATGTTACCTCACAAATGAATAAACAAATAATAAATAAGTAGGGTCATATTTTTTACATAATGAAAAATTAGATACATGAACAAAAAAGGAAACTTTTACACTTGATATCGTGCAACTCTATTATAATGTCAGGTATATCTTTGCCAGCTATGAAATGGTGAGTCAGATTATTTTTTATATTTCTTTCTTTTGCTTTTCTTTTTTTGGTACTGGGGATCGAACTCTGGACCTTGCACTTGCCAGGCAGGCACTGGAAGCACTGAGCTAAATCCCTGACCCCTATTTTTTATATTTCTAACTCCCACATAAGGTAAGATCTAAGAATAATAAATGTCAGAATTTAAAAATTTTGAGTTATTAAAATGACCCAAAACTTAGAAATTGATAAGGTTTAGAAACTGATGAAAGGAATTTTATGCTTGTTGCTTGGTATCTGGGGGAAACTATTTCTAGGACTCCTGGAGATAAAAATTTATGCATGCTTAAGTCCCTTATATAAAATGACATGGCTTTTGCATATAATCTGCACATACTCTCCTGTATACTTTAAATCACCTCTCTATAACTTATAACACCTAATAAGAGGTAAACATAAAGGCTATGTAAATGGCTGAACAGTTATTGTTTAGGGAATAATGACAAGAAAAATATCTGTTTATGTTCAATACAGATGAGGTTTTTATTTTTTCTGAATAGTTTTGATCTGCAGCTGATTGAATCTGTGGATGTGAGACGTGTGGATCCGGAGGGTTGACTACACTTGCTTTTAGAATTTATGCAATATTTCACAAATTTCAATATTTCATAAATTTTCACTTATTTCTAAAACTCATCACAGAATTTTGAAAATTTGCAAAAATAAGCTACTCATAAGAACTTCTGAGCTGGAAAGTTGATTAAAATATAGGGTGAGCCTATTTTCCTAATGTTAATAAGTGGTTGAATGCATTTATTTGTTAGTTTTTGGTTTTTGTTTTTATTTTGGACCTTGTTTTACCTGGGATGACAACAGTTTTGACTCTGCATTTTGTCAGCAGAGCTACACAAGCTCAAAGGTTGATACGAACCTCACAGAAGACAAAGGATAAGAGAAAAACAGAGTATGGAGGCAAAATAGAAGAAAGGTGAAAAATGAAAAGTAGAGAGAAATGCAACTATTGTGGACTGGTGGTAGAGTAGAATAAATTATGCATTAGTTCTGTTAGTTACTAATACAGATGTAACAGTTACAAGACCAACATGTAGACACATGTAGACAAAGGTTTTCTTTAAAATACCGTTTTAATGTCAAAGTTTGTATAAGATACCTGAAAAAAGTTATTTTATATTAGACTACATTTCCTCTAAGACATTTTTAGTCTAACAATATCATAATTATCAAAAGTTCTTAATTAAAATATCCAGGAGTTTCTTGATTTGCATAGCCTCTGGGGGTGGGAAAAGCATTGAAGACAAGCCCAAGCAACACACTGCATGAGAATCGAAAGAAGACAGGAGTCATTTTACTACCTGCCCCAGGAACTCCTTCAGAGAACTCAAGGATAGCTGAATCCCAGTAGTTCTCACTCTGGTCACTAATGTACAGATTTCCAAGACACAAAAAACTCATTCTTCAAGAGACTGTGCACCTTAGCTCAGAACCTAACATTCTGATGCCATCAAATACCAGACCCATGCAAGTGATAAAGGTGCCAACATTTTTGTCCTTAACTGGGCCTTCTGCAAATGTTCTAGGCAGCTTCATTACTATCACCTATTAATCTGGAAAAGAAAAAAGGGGTTAAAAAGGATGTAGCTCCCCACAAGTCAGTCTCACAGCTATAGTTCTCTTTGTAACATAGGGCTCCATGGCCTATACCTATAAGACGAATGAACTGCAGCAGGCGATCCAAGCAGTTCTAAGCAATGAGCTGAAGTGACATGCTGAAAGCAGAATGAGTGACAGAGATGACAGAGGCATACAGGAGCCCAACTTCAACAGCTGTTGCCTAACTCTGGCATGCTGGGAAAGAGCAGTGTGTGGCACGAACAGACAGGAGAACACTCATCAGGAAGGAGGAGGTGACCCTGGGCAATGGTGCTGGTGGGCTAAGAGCTGGAGAGGCATTGTGGTATACAGCGACAGGCCCTGTAAACTGTGGCTATAGCCACAAATGAAAGGATAGTCTTTGAAAGGATACTATGCAGAAAGGACCACTCCTAAGGCTCACTGGCTTTAGGCCACACCCACAGGGTGCAACACTGTTGGAACTGTCAGCCAGTAATGAGAGGTTAACACAACAAATCAATGGAAAGGACTGTATTAAATTGGAAGTACTGCTTTCAGCAATTTTGGCCTACAAATTTAAATTCTGATAACATAAGCTTGTTGTTGTAGGCAAACGTTTTCTTTTTCAAGTGCATAATGGGGTGTTATTGCCACAGTTTATGGATGCAGCATCCAAAACAGTATTTCATTTTTGATTATATGATAGAATTAGGAAGCTGCATAAAAGGTCAACACTAAGAATTCAACATATTCATTGCCTTTGGAGAAAGAGAATAATAAAATCTAAAAGCTTTTTAAAAATAAGGTTTGTAAAGGTAACTTCTTCAGAGTGGCTGTAAGCTCAAGAAGGAAAATGTTATAATTTAATACTAAAGATTTTAAGAAAAAAAATAAAAGGATTTTTAGATAAAAATGCATTTATTTTGAGTCACACTTTTCTACTAAGTTTTCTTGATATTTATTGAATTAAATAAGAGAAATGGGCCTAAATTATAATAAAAATGATCCATGGAAAGCTTACATAAAAATGTTTTGATTCTGAGTCTTTGCAACCTCTTGACTATGACACAAAAAATAATAGGTGGAGCTCAAGCAAACAGTAGGCCTTCCGTAAGTATTTGCCAAATGGATGAAGCATCTGAGAGCCTAGACATGGTTCAAAAGTAACCCAGACTGGGGCCTCAGAGAACTCTAGGCCATTCTGAATGTAGAGTAATAAGCAGTGTAAAGGAAAATGAGGCTCCTCCAAATCGTGGCTTTCTAGAGCATCCCTGATTCTCCTGATTGTGAAGCACCCTTTATGTATGTCCTACTTCTGCTTCTTTCTTTAAGAACAGGAGGCCTGTCCTGTCTGTGTCTTCCTTCTCCCCCAGAGAGGCAAGGAGAAGGAACTGTACTGCTGGTCTACCTCATTTCTTCCTCTGACTAGGTCACTGTGTGTGTTAAGCCCCACCCATTCCCTCACACCCCAGTGGGGAGAACACAGAAGGTGTCACTGCGGAGGAGTTCTTCGAGATTGGGGATTAGCATGGGAAGCCTATGATATGGTATTCATGAGATCATGTGCCACCATGAGACAAGGTTCTAGATGCTGGTGTTAGACACCCTCCACAGGAGAAAGCAGCAGGTACAGGCAGAGCTGTGTCAGCACACAGGGGAGCTACTGAAACATGCCTGAAAGAGCTGTTTAAAAGTGCGGTGTTTCACAGCAATACCAAAGCTGTATATGAAAAGGACAAGGCCAGAGAGTATATGTGTGGAAGGAAGAGATGTACTTTTGTGGATATGACATGGCGTTATACAGAAGAAGTTGGGTTATATGACTGACAGTCTTTGTGAGCTCTTAGATGTTAATGTATGTAAATTTCTGTTCTAACAGAGCTGGACAATAAGCACATTTTCTACTAAGCTCCCCAGAGCGGTGACAAATTCTAAGGCAAAGGAAGAGAGCATCATCTTTCAAATGCAGAACTATTTTAAAGTCTTTCTTGGGGCCGGGGATTTAGCTCAGCGGTTCCAGCGCCTGCCTTGCAAGCTCCAGGTCCCGAGTTTGATCCCTGGTAGCAAAAATACATAAATAAACAGCGTCTTTCTTGAGGATTGTGGGTTGATAAATGGAGAGACTCCTGTACAAGCTTATTACTTGGACAATAAATACATTAAAAACATTCATCATCATTTCACATACCATCTTCCTGATAGAATGATGGGCTGGGGGATTTTTCAAAGCATCATTTAGTCTTACAAATTTCTGACATGATTCAGTATTAGCTAACAAACCCTATATGCATGAGTCTTACAGACAACAAAACGAGGCCTAAGATGCTATATCTATGCCTCTGTGGCCATAAACACACTAGTAAAATTAAGCAGAAATTTAATTTACTTATTAGGTTTAGATAAATAAGTCAAAATACCTTGGGCTCAATATATCTGGACTTTTTTTTTTCTCTCATCATTATGTTAACTTTCCCTAAATACTTAGTGTACGTACACTCAGCACAATTATAGAGACAAACACTGCTTCCCTCGTGACATCCCAGAGGAACTTTTTTTCCCTTTTTTTGTTGCACAGGGATTGAATACAGGGAACGCCTAGCTATATCCCCAGCCTTTTTATTTTATTTTGAGACAGGATTCCACTAAGTTTCCCAGGCTGGAGTCAAATTTTCAATCCTCCTCCTTCAACCTCCAGAGTAACTGAAATTATAGGCATGCATCACCACACACAGTGAGGGTCTCTTTTTAACACTATTTATGTAATAAATAAATAATTACAACCCTGGTCATAATCACTAAGGAATAATGATATCCCGTAGTGAATGAGCTGAATGTAGCAAGATGTTAGTATTCTCCTAATCTTATTTAGTTATATAAAGATTTACTTTCTCCACTAGATAATAAAACCTTCATCAAGGAAGAATATAAAAACAATCATAGGAAATATTTGCTTAGTTGAAAGAGGTAACAGATCCAAAACGCTTATAAAGATGGTTCTTCCTGAATCACTGTGAGAGCTAAATAGCGCATCTGTTTATGTGGTTAAAATAATCTCCTTATCTAATGTAACTAGCATCAGTGATTAATACCATTACTTCAGTTCAAATTTTAGCTCATGGGTAGAAGTGAGATGAACAGATCTACTAAATAAAATCCTCCACACAGCTATCCACCTTTGCTCTGTAAAAAACAATGTCTGGCTACCTCTAGCAGTCAGTTCAGTATGCTACTAATATAAATAGAGCATACTTTAATCTCATCAGCTGTTCTATTCAACCAGAAGGGAAAAAGTCAGCAGAGATGACTAGCAATTTGTGGTCTACAGCCAGTTTTATTTCTTAAACTGTCCCTATGCCTCCTTGAGGCAAGAGTTTCCTAGTTCTTTATTTTTTTTCCAGTACCAGGGATTGAACTCAGGACCTTGTGCTTGTGAGGCAGGCACAGCGCCACTGAGCTAAATCCCTGGCCCTAGATTCCTAGTTCTTGACTATAACATGAACACAGCTTTCAAAGAGTATGTTTTCCTAATACCACCTAGAGAATTAGAGCTGGATGATACCATTAGGTAAATAATCTTTCCAGATAAGGCCTAATTAAATGATAGATCCATCTTTCAATTTTCTTTATAATCTTTTAAGATTTCTACTTTAAATCTGTTTATTGTTATCATATTTTTTCAGAATAGCTTCAAGACACAGGCCTGTAGATGCTGTAGTTACATACACTGAATTATAAAAATGAAATAAAACTGCAATGTGGCCAAAAGGAAGTAAGGCAACTGCAAATATGTGTTTGGTCTGTTTGTACAGAGCAATTGAAATGTCAGTAGCTAAAAACACTTTGACAACCAAAATGAATGGTGGTTAAGAATGCATTTGGAAATCACAGGAAGAAAGGATAAAAAGGCTACCAAATACAAAATTCCATTGATCCCCACTTGAGACCATCAAAAGTTTAAAAAATGTTATTTTCATACTATATCCTTGAATATAAATTATTTTCTAAACATGTTTCACGACATGCCCAAAGTGTGTATTTTGGGTTTTTTTCCTGGTATATATGGATTGTGAGTTAGGATTTTTCATCTCTGATTCAATCATACCTTTTATATCTTCATCCTCAATTGTTGTATTTGAACTCTCTGTTGACTCCTGTTGAGAAGAAAACACATTTTTAAGTTACAGACAGTGAATAGCTTGGCTTCTTAAAAAATTGGCTAGTGATTTACATATCATGCAAAATTCTTGAGCAGGCTGTGTGCATATGTTGACATGCAAATGGAAAAATACACTAAGTGGTTTTTAACAGAATAAAATGTCAAATGCTGTAAACATTTCAAAAAGGGAGTACTCTGGTTGCCTAATATCCAAAGCAGTATAAGTCCAGGTGAGTTGTAGAAGTGGCAGAAATACGCAATTTATTTTCCGAACTGTATAAAGGTGTCTTTGTGTTACAGTGCCTCAAAAGGTGTGCTTTTTGTGTTTTTTAAATGAAAAATTGAGTACATTATTCACATGAATTTGAATCTTAAATAGAACAATTTTTATTTCCAATTTATCAATAAGTAAATAGCACCTTCTGTGTCAGGCACTATTGTCAAACGCTGAACTTTCAGTCTATCTATCCACCTTACTCCTTTGTAAATAGAAGAAAGCATTCATTGTATCATTTAATGAAGTAGCTAAAGAATTAAGCTTAGAAAGGCTGAAAATAGCTATAAGAAGAATTTTTTTCATATTTATGATCAACACAATGGGATTACAATAAATAATTTACTTTTCAGGGACAATTAGATTTTTCCAATCTTTTCTCAACTAGAAACTGTCTGTTATTGATAAGAGACTGTCTCCCATAACGAAAAGCTTTCTTTGTAAAACTACAAATGAAGTTGAAGATTAGTAAGCACACTGAAAAGTACACTGTAATTGTCCATATTAAATATATTCTTAAAATGATTTGATAAATATTTCCATTAAAATGTACTAAGATATTTTTTGGCAAAGAAATTTTTCACTATTCATAAGAAAGACACAATATTCTAATTGGAATGATTAAAGGCTAGGGCTGAAAATAATTGGAAACAAACCTCCAATTAACAGCTACATGAACAGTGATGAAAAACAGATTTTGGAAAGTGATTCAAATACTAGTCTGTGTCCTTTTATAGATTAAATATTTTAAAAAGTGATAAATTTATATAAGTATCATATACAATCTTTAAACCAAAGTAATAAACATGGATCCAGAGTTCTCCTACATAGCCAAAGAAACGTCTTCATGCATTTCTCAATGTGATGTAGTGTTCAGATTTAAATTCAAAATGAAGGTAAACCCATGCACTGTAAAAATAAACTAATTCATGTAAGCAAGAAATACCATGCATCTCTTACAAATGGTATAGCTAGAACTATGGAAGGGTTCACTCCACTGTTGTGCTTGGTCTTTCATTTGCTAATCCTATTAAAAAATTATTCTCATATGTGATGCTACTGACTATCAAGTCTTTTAGGGATATAGAATATTTCCAGTGTTATGACTATTGAATATATCTCATCTTAAAAACACAACATTTCCCATTTTTTTACTTTAATGATTTTAATATTGATCAGCTAACCATTAAAATAGAGAGGAAATGTTTTCTAAGCCTTCAACATCGTTGATACAAGTAAGGAGAAGACCCATAACTATACTAAATATTTGAGAAAAGTTGGATGATGTATTTTGCCTTTCCTTAGAAATAAATAATGTATAAAAAGTAATGAACTGGAAACATGGAATACATTCATAAAATGTCTCCTTCCATCCTACAGACATGTATGCAAGTGCTGTTATTTAGTTAACAAGCTATACAAATAATTTACGATGGGTAGAACATATTAGTCTTCATTCAGCATAAGTAGTTAGAAAATCTGTTACTGAAATGCATACAACTCAACAATGACAAACATATTTCACAAAAAGGGAAACTGATTCTCTTTAAATTTATGTCAAACAACAACATGGTCCACAACAAAGAACTCAACAACAACAACAACACAAAAAAACCCACTATGGCAACAAAATAGAATAAAACTAAAAAAAAATTAAATATAAACAAAAACCTATGAATGTAAGTTGATAGTTCTGAAGACAATGGAATGACAGCAAGAAATTCTAAGATTTCAAGCAGTATATAGATCCACAGTACAATGCAGAAGGAGACATGGGAAAAAGAAAAGACCAGATGAAATTGCTTAAGATACACAGTCATCTTGACATAAAGACTTTGTAAATGTTTAAACTGACTTTTACTTTTTATTGACTAAGGTATTATTCATTTCTCTTTTAGGCTGTCATTTATTTTTAATTGAAAGAAGTCTGTGCATGGTTTTAGACCAATTAGGCCGAAAAGAAAGTACAGTAGAAAAAAGGTCCAGATTTTCTTTTCTAGTTTTAGATAATGAACCAATTTTGATTATTTGATGAGATGTGTAATCTTGTGAAAGCCAGATGATGTTGATTCTTTCTGAATACCTTGTTTCCATCAGGGTTGTGGATTACAGTAGTTTGGGGCTCCTGAGTGAGAACAAAATAGAGAAAGAAACAGTTTGCATTGGTAAATACATTCTTACTAGTTGGAGGGATAGAGCAGAGTGAATCAACTGACAAAACGAAAGAGTGACAAGAGCTAAAGCCATGTTAGCTGCTGCCAGATGCTGCAGCTGACAAGATCTCTGATGAAAGCTCTCCCTGGTGGGCCCATGAGGTAGGGCACCTCCCTACCCAGAAGCAGCATGCAAAAGACCTTATTCCTGATCGGGATACAGACAAGGCTTTGAAGCTGGGAGACCTAAAGAGGCACTCACTGTTTCACCACATCCTATGCCAGACAGTGCTTGCCTTTCTTCTTTAATGAGTGGCCTATTAATGTCTGTCACATAGAAAACTAGACAAGGACACTGGAGATAATCTTTGACAAGATTTTCAATTCTCTAGGAGATATTTTTTAGCTGTGTTGCTCTGAGAATTGATTATGGTGCCATTATACTTAACACATAGCTGAATATTCTTGGAAAAATCTAGAAATGCTGGACATTTAAAAAATGTCTATACTAAAGAATTTACTCCAAAAGTTCATGAGAAATTCTAAGGAATATTTATTAAATGGTTCATTTACAAGGTTCTATAACTAATCATACAACCACTATAATCAGAAACATGTTGCTACTAAATCCTGCTTTAATTCATTTCTAAAATTTTCTTACTTTATGGATTTTATATATAGAATAATTGATTAAGTCAAGTTTTTCCATGATGAAAATATTATTTTTCCTGTTGCTTTCTATCAGAAAATCAAAACAATATTGTCAACTGGAAAATAATATTCAAATAACTGATAGAAAAAAAGACTCAATGTTCATACATCAATTCCCGGCTTGGCACTTTCATTGCACAATGTCCTGGCAACTGGGAGTTACTGCCAACTACAGAGAGTCCTCTCCCAATACAGGCACTTTCCTACCACAATGGTTTACAGCACACACTGACTATATCTATTGCTTCTCTTCTTCCTTCCCTGACTAAGCTGGGATCAACACTGTTTTTATTTTTTGTGGCTGTGGGGACAAACCCAGGAATCTGCACCTGGCGGGCAATTATTCAACCACTGCTATGGTTTAGATCTAAAATGTCCCCCCACATTCTCATGTGTTCAGAGGTAGGGTTTTTGGAAGGTGATTGGATCATAGGGGTGCTGCTCATGAGTGGATTAATCCATTGATGAATCCATAAATGAGTATGTTACAAGTGGAGCTTGCCTGGAAGAGATGCATCACTGTGGGCATGACCTGGAATGGTGTATTCTTGTCCCCTGACCCTTCCTATCCCTCTGCTTCTGGCCACCAAGAGTTGAACAGTTTTTCTCTGCCACAATTCTCTGCTATGATACTTGTACCTTGAAGCCAGTTGACTATGGACTGAAACCTCTGAAATTGTGAGCCAAATAAACCTCTCTTCCTTTAAGTTGTGGGTGTCAGGTATTTTGTGCCTGTAAGAAAAAGCTGCCCAGTATATAATCACTGAGATACTCCCCAGCCCTGATAACCTGCTATCTTGAAGTATCCTTCCTTTAAATGTTTTTAAATTGAGCCTACTGGTTAATCCAAGGGAAATAATCCCCCAACATTTTCTATTTATTTAAAATAATAGTACAGGGAAAGGAGAAATTCAGAAACATTTATGAAAATCATAAATTAAAATATGGAACAGTTTGTGGAAAATATTATGGAACTCAGAGCAAGTGACAGTAGTCAAATTTTGAATTTGAACATAACACCATTTCAAGGTGTCAAACTGATTTAGTGAATTGTGTGAATTTGAGTGAAATGAACAAAACTAGTTTCCACTGGTAATTCTAATCTATGCACTTTTTATTCTTTGGATTAATGTGAAAGTGACAGTTTAATTCAAAACACAACAACAACAAAAAAGCTTTAAATTACCCAATGCCTCTTTATCTCAGTGAGATCTTACAAAGCCATGTTGTCTTTCAGTTAGAAAACAGGAACTTTGAATAAGGTCTAGGTTTATGTGGTCTAGCAATAATCCTGTTAGCTCTACTCAATGCCAACGTTTGTGGCATGGGAAGAAGAAACCATTGTGTGCACAAAAGCTAGCGTCATCAGAAGAGCTAAGAGCGACCAAAGCACATTCTACTGTATTTCTAAGGCAGCATGCAACAATCTCAGTTACAGAGACCAGAACAACGCTCAACAATGAAATGAGATAATCTTATGTTAGAAACACACTACTTGACAGCCATCTTAACGAAAAGAAAAAAAAAGAAATGAACTTTTTTTCATATCTTAACAGCAAAAAACCCCAAGAAAATAGTTTATATAGATAGATAGATAGATAGATATACAGTAAAAGCAAATGAAAGAAACAACAAAAGAAAAACAGTAAAGAACTTAAGAAGGGTTACAAAGAGTCCAGGTATACCAGCGCCGGGGTAGGAATATTTTCTTTGGGGCTGGTTACCACGTTGGCTTTGTTGTTTATCTGTGGGTATGCAGAAAATAGAAAGAAACACCTTAAACCCCTTGGTAGCCAATGTCTCCATATGTAGCATGTCTACATAGAGATACAGCCATGAAAATAAAGAGCCCTGAAGATGAACGGGAAGGACAGGGTGATGACAGACAGCAAGGGTGCCACTTCCAGCCTCTGAAGGTCACACACAGCCCTGAACCTTGTCTATGATGGTGCAATGATAAAACAGACATGGCTGCTTTGGCTGTGCCACCTTAGGAAGCAGACAAAATGCTGCTTCCATGAAGCTCAAATAGAGTTTCAGAGAATAAAATGAGTATAACCATTTTCATGCTCTTCAAGTTGGATTCTGTCTCCAAGCTTCACTGCTATAAATATATTCCTTTTTTAAATTATCATTTTATTATTGAGCCTGAAGTCACACACAAATCATCTTTCTCTGGAGAGCCACCATGACTTTGTTTACTAGACACTCCAATTAAAAATTTACATCTTGAGACAAAATGCAGGTGTCAAAATATTTTTCTCAAAGTGGTAAATCTGGGTCTCCTCTAAAAATATATCAATTATTAGTGGGAAAATAAAAGTCTTTACTATATGTTGAATATAAAATTGTTCAAAACTGTTTGAGAGAACACTTCATTTTCTGTCGAAGTGTTATGTTATAATCGAAGAATATATTTGGTAATATCATTTCCTCACATTTACACAATTGGCTTTAACAATCAAGAAGTTCCCTTTGCTACTGTGGAAGCAATGTTTTGACAGAAACTCAAAGGGCAGTAAATTTTATAATGGCACACAGAAAAGTAGTGACTTGAAACTATAATTGAGTTTGGGCTCTCAAGAATCAAAGACTAAAAAGTAAGAATCAACATTCTCTTAAACTCATGCACAACATATTACATTATAGTTATCAAAGAGAAATATAAACTATATTCATTTTCTTATATTATCAAGGTATTTTCATTATACATTATTTTCTAAAGGAATATACCCCACAATTTTAATGAATGTATAAATGTACTTAAAGAATTAAAGAGAAACACATACAGCATAAAAGAGATGATTATACAGTTGTTTGGGCTTTCCAGAAACTTTGTACTTTATGGCTATAGGTTATATTGGAATTAGGACTGAGAAGAAGAGGTAGCAGAAGTTAATTTAGGCATGTAGTGTTTTTCTTTTCTATTCATTCACATTTTTGTGGTTACTGGGATCAGCATTATTCAAACAAGCTATAACATTGCTGTGTGGCATGCAGGAAACTTAAATTTTCCTTCTTTGCAAAATTCATTACATATTACACTATCAATCTATAGTTTGCAGGTATTTTTAGAAAATTTTTTCTTAAAGTGCAAAGAACTTAACACGAAATTTGTACAAGAGTTAAAAAAGAGATATAGAAAAGAGGTAATAGTGTCTATTAAAGAGAGATCGAAATGTATTTAGGTCAGTGTAGGACACATGAGAAAAGGGGAGGGATACAAACAAATAACTATTCAGGAAGTGTGCTTGGAAAACCATAGCTGGCTTCTCATTAAATGATCAGGGGCACTTATGATGAAAGTGTCACATGTATTTAAAATGCTATATTTAATTTATATTAGTGAATTCAAATGACAGAAATTTTCTCATATGTTTATTCTGTTTCAAGATAAGATTGATTTTTTTGCCTAAGATGTGCTTGCTAAACACTGCTTTATTTTAGTGAAAAGGTCTCATATGCATACCTATGCACACATACTTATATGCACAAGCACACACATGTCCTCTCTCCCACATTCACACATAGATTCTTCACAGGGTATCCATACCACCATCTCTCTCAAATGAAGGCCATTCTGTCCAAGTAAACAATTCTTTAGTGTCAGGTATAACAGGCATGAGTTAAATTAGCTTAATGATCTTTAGTTTCTTTGTTTTTACTATGGGAAATATGTTAGAGGTATTTCTAATATCAATTAATTATAGATAATAGAAAAAATTCTAAGTAAAAAACTAGATCTTCTTTTCAAAGAGTCAAATATCAGCCTATGTTCAACCATGCTGTTCTTTTTTAAACATACAAGTGAATGTAATTTTTTTTTTTACATATGGACACATAATATTTTTCCCTAAGATCTGAATTGAATCAGATATTTAAATGATACACTGAATTATTTTTATGAGGCATAGGTGAGGTATCCCTATTTCTTGGGTACTGAATTTATTAAGGGCTGAGGTTAAAACATATTTCTTTTCTTTTAGGATAGGTCTACAATAAGATCATTTTCACATTATTTGTAAACTTTGTAGTGAATGTATTATAGTCTGAGCTCCTATTTTAGCAATCATGATCATCACTTAAAAACCCTACAGTGTTATCAGTTATCAGTAAGCATTCATTAATCATGTCATGTTCTCTTTATTTTCAAAGAAGAAACTGGACTTTGGCCATATGGAAGGTCAAACTCATTAACAGGATATGGATGAAGAGTTAACTTCTTCCATGTTTAAAAAATTCAATTTCAGAGAAAATCAATATAATGTGAAAGTGGACTACTCCATTTTGACAGGTTATGATTACTATCCTGTAATAAGTCTACTCTCTCATTTACACTAACTTAGGTAAATATGAATGTTTTATTTCTATGTGTGAATTTTTGAGAAGAAATTTTGCAGAGAGAGATCCTCACCATCATCTGAACACTCGAACTGGACTTCCTTTTCTGAATTGACCAGTCAAAGAGAAAGGAAAAGAAAAAAAAATGACCAGTTGAATTTAAAGCACGGAGTACAGAATAATTTTGCTTTTGAAGAGGAGAGATAAGTTTGCTAAAAGAAAAAAGTTCTGAAAATATTTCTTTCTCTGTAAGGGTAATAGTAAAAATCAACATCTCCATCAAAAACTCTGAGTTCTCTATCACTGAATGGTACAGAAAAAAACATGGAAAATTTAAAATACCACATTTCTACCAATGTAACATTGAGAAAAAGGCAAATATTAACTGTCATTATTGAAATCCAAAGTCCAAAAATAAGCAGAAGGAAGATATGATTACAGGTTGAGGAAGGAAGTGGTATACAGAAATGCCTTCCTGATAGGATCACAAATGCATGGTCACCATGGCTCTGGAAATTCCCAAATCACACATAGACAGGTGGTAGAGAAATGATGGGATATGAACATAAGGGGTGACAAATGATTTTCTATGCTATATTTTCAGAATGAACTGACCACTTGACTTTGAGTCAAGTTCAAATGTTAAACTATTAATTCCCAGAATGCTGAAGTGTTGATAAGGAATGCATGCATCTGCTATTGGAAGAGAAATAATAGGATTAAAAAATAAGACATTTTTATGATACTTTAAAAAGAGAATAGATATTATTATGCACATACATGGTTATATTCCATCACAAGTAAACTCTCTTGAAACAAATACAGTTATATTATTTTGATTAGAAATATAAAAAAATTAAATCAAAATATCCTATTTTTCTTGGAAATTTTTCTAATATTTTTTTCAGAGGATGCAATTCAAATCTGTTTTTAAATCTTACAATAGAAACATACAGAACAATTTAGACCTCTACAAAAGCTGCCCAAGCAGAGTTTTGTCATCTTATGTTGGATTTCTCAGACCCACTGAGGTTTTTTCCCAGACTATAAGGCACTTTGGTGGCCTGCAAGTACACATCATAATTTTTGGGAAAGGACTTGGTTTTCATGGATTTTTCAGATCACCATGACAGTTCAAAACTGTAGTAAAGCAGTGAGGATTTAGACATCCAGTTTATAGTGGAATTCCATATATAAATATTAATTTTTCAAGGTTATTTAATATATAATCAAATTGAAAAGGTACAGCTTTTCTTAGTATACTCGTATATATTATTCATCTTTGTGTGATGAATTATTTCACATTTCAACCTGCATCTTTTATAAAGAATTATAAAAATACAAGGTGCAAAGATATGGGGCTTGAATTTAACATTTTACAATTATGCAGCATTTGAAAGTCAGATATGGTTTAAGAACACTCACTTAACTTACCTTTACTCCATCTGGTTTCTTCAACAAACTCTTTGCTGCTGCAAAATGAAAGTAAAATCAGTTTAGTGAGTCACTCACTGAAACCCATAGGTAGGCAACATAACTACTGTCTCTTTGACCATCTGTGCTGAGTTATAGATAACATACGCCAAGTTATCAAGGTCACACTGATGAGCGTGAGCTTATAAGACTCTGAAATACAGTATCACTTTTCTGGTTTTGCCACAAACAAATTTGAACTATTCTTATGTAGTTCATTGCATAAAATTGCATACTTTGCCAGTTGGGTTACTGAACTTTATTTCACTGTTGGTTGTGAAAAGGATACTGGAACTTTAACTGGACTATCTTTTTGTAATCCAGAAAGTTATTTTTAGTCTTGAGACATCAGCTGACAAATAGGACCGCATGTTCATTCACACCACAAGTCCATGGTGATGTCAGTTCCTCCCCTGAAGCCCCTCTCTCTAGAGGTTGAAAACTCATTTGTAAAAATTTTCTCTGGCTAAATAAAATCTTCTGTATATTTTTGAAATCAGACAGTTTCCATTTTTCAAAAAACAGAATATTAATAATTGTGTTGAAAACAAAATGGTATATTATTGACCTAGAGCAAATTTTTTAAATGCATAGCATATGACCTTTAAAAATGGCATTACACATCATTTGAACTTCAAAATCAGAATACAAAGGCTTCTTAAAAATCTTTAAATTAAAAAACTAAAGGGCCAGGGATTTAGCTCAGTGGCGCCGCTGCCTGCCTCACAGGTCCTGTCTTGCAGTCCTGAGTTCAATCCCAGGTACCAAAAAAAACCCCTAAAAAATCACAAAATTTGAACCAAAATATAAAACAAAATAAAACCTTTAAATCAGGAAACTCTTAAAGTGTTATATGTACCTTTATTTTTTGTAGGGAGGGAGTTTGTCATGTTTGAGTATATTAAAAGGTGAAGTCATCCTTTTAAAAAGTATACTTATGAATAGGTACAAAGGCAGTAAATAAATGTAACCATCAATGACTATTAGTATATCAGGTGTAGGGCCAGGGATTTAGCTTAGTGGTTCCAGCACCTGCCTTGTAAGCACAAGGCCCCGAGTTCAATCCCCGGTACCAAAAAAAAAAACCAAAACAAAACAAAACCTCACAGTATATTAGGTGTAGAACATTCATGAATATGTAGGACAAAGTATGCACTTCCATTTAGTGTTGATCAGGTCTCATATTTAAGTACATCAGCACAGAACTTGACATCTCTGGTGGAAATACTTAGGTATCATAAAACTCCATGAGCATGTAATTTCCTAATATCCTTTAGATTTGGGACGTTATCTTGATTGTCGCTTTGATATAATTTAAAATTTCTTTAAAGATATAAAATTGTTAGTTTTATTTAGTCTTTAGCAACAATAGCAATTTATAATCAATTGTGTGTGTTAAGAAATAGTTGCTTTTGCTAATCTTGGCAAATACTGTTAGCCTGGTGCTGAACAGCAATATGAAGCACATTCTGCGACAGTTAAGAGCATAGAAAGCGAACTCAGAATAACTGGGGTTGCAACAGCAAGCAAAGAGAAGACAACAATTTAGGGTAAGCAGCAATTTGGCCCGGGAGATGCAGAAATAGCCCTTTTTATTACTGTTCACCTTACCTCACAAGAAATACATTCCACACACAGGGAGAAAAGAAACAAATAAAAACAACTTTATAACCATATACTTATGGACAGATTACGTTTAAAAGCATGTTTGGCAATGAAATAAGATGAGTCAAATGCTCAAAACTAAAATGCAATATAAGTACACGATGTCACTGACTAAGGTTATTCATTTGTTTGTGAAGCGATGAATTTAAAAAGTTTGCTTTTCATGCTAAGACATTCAGAAATGATGTAAAATCTACATATTAGTCATGAGTTCTTAAGTTTATGGGATGATGGAAGGAAAATGTGAGGTAACTGAAAATCTTCCATATATAGGTATAAACATTAATTAATAAAGGCCCAATTTATGTCTTAAGAGTATATTTAATACCTTAACATAACACACAATTTTATTTCTGGAGTTATAAAACAGTTTGCCATTAACAATATAACCTATATATAAATCACCCTACCTTTTAGTGATTTGCTAGTTACTGGGCCATGGTGAAAGACTCATTTTTAAAATATACAGTATTATTAGTTAATACTTAATGAGATGGCATTGAACTCACCCATGTAAATGACATTCACATTAATCAAGTGTCTACAAAACAGGTAACTTGACAAAAGTAGTAAGGACGTTTTATCACATTAAACATATTGGACAAAATACATCAACTGACCAACACAGTCACTTAATTTGCAGCCCTGCTCATTGTACTATTATTGTTGTTGTTGTTGTTGTTATTGTTAAACAGCCTATGGTGTTCATATTATCTCTAAAATGGAAAGGAGGTAAAAAGTGACCATTTAATACAGCTGTAAGTTCTAACTGAAAATTGGTTCATACAATGAATCATCATCTGTTATCACTATACTATTTAGGCTGACAAAATTCAGAATTGAAAAAATAGCTGGATAGACTGATGCTATAGATCATTGGTACTTTGATATAATTTATCCGAGAAGGGAGCTTCAGAACTCAAATATTTTCTGGAAATAATGTATACCTTATATCCATTTTGGAGAGTTACTTTTACAATGAAGAAACTGACTTCTTTGAGCCCGTAACAAACATTTTACCCTGGAATTTGTTTTGAGGAGTGTTTATTATCCTGTGATATACTGTGTGTTAGGTTCTGTGTAAGTTTTTGAGTTACACATCTCTGCAGCTCTAACCATTCTTACAGCATGCCAAGATTCTATTGTGCTTTCAAAAGAACTTGGGCCTAAGAGTAGTGGGTGCCCCAATAAAGGTCTTCCTTTAACCATCTTACTTATTGGAACTCCTGTGAGAATGAGACCAAAAGAACTTACTCATAGTTACTACTTCATGAAATATCAATAAGTTTTAGGTTTGAAATGCTGAGTTTCAAATTGAGGGAACACATAGCCCCACCTCTTCTGCACCTGCTCCGTTTAAGTGGGTATCTGGTCTGGCACCAGCACTGGTACTGGCCAGCACTGCCAAGCCTTGGTGTGAGGTTGCAGTCTGAGGAGGCTCTGTGGGAGACAGTACTTAGGAGAAGAATTAATGGTCGCCAGAGGAGTGGAAAGAATCTGTGACCTATTGTCATCCCTGAACAACAGAACTTTCCTAGTTGGATTTTTTTAATTACAAAAATACAGAAAAAAAAAAAAACTATGAAGGAACTGTACTCAGAACAGGAGCAGAGTTCTTAATATATGTACCTGAAAAATTCCTTGTGGCCAGCATGGTTGTCAAAATGGCACCCTGTCAAAGAAAGAAATAAGAACAAAATCAATCTTGTCTTTGCAAATCTTTGACCTTACAAATACAGTCTTGGATCAGTAATGTTCCCTCAGTTTTCAGTAAGGGGACTTTTGATTATTTCTGTAGTTTGGTTTCCTCAGAGTCCTAGGCCTATGTCTCTCAGGACTTTGGGGTACTCTTCATGTGTGGGCCAGATTCAGGTTCCAAAATTGCACAGCTGTTTTCTACTGCATAGCACGTGCTGCCACATTGACCAGAACTTCAAGTTGCAGGTTGGATTATGATGCATATTCCATTTCTCCAAGACCCAGTAAAAGACTAATAAGAGTACTGAGAATTAAGTCTTTCAGAAGTCTTTTGGTGGAGTTTTTTGGGTCTTCTATGTAGAGTATCATGTCATCAGCTAATAATGACAGTTTAACTTCTTCCTTTCCTATCTTTATTCCTTTTATTTCTTTCTCTTGTCTAATTGCTGTGGCTAATGCTGGGCATCTTCCCAAAAGAATTAAAAGAATCATACCACAGCGATATATGTGCACCCATGTTTATAGCGGTACAGTTGGTAATAGCTAAAGCTTGGAAGCAGCCCAAATGCCCTTCAATTGGAAAATGGATAAAGAAGATGTGGTTTTTTAATAAAATGGAGTACTACTCAGCCATAAAGAACCAGAAACTAGAGATATTTATAGCTAAATGGATTTATAGCACATTGAGGCCATACTTTTAAGTGAAATACACAGGACACACATGTGTAAGTACCAAACAGTTTCTCTGGTGTGAAAAACTAAGTGTAAATAAGGATCAAAATGTATAATTGATAATGTGAAATAGGAAGAAAAGGTCTAAAGGAGTAGGGGAAGTGGGAGAGGTAGGGGAAAGGAAAGAAGGGAAAAAACAAAAAATATGAGAAGGGTGGAGGGGGTGAAGGGAGAGCAGGGGAATGGGGCAAAAATAAGAACCAAGATACATCATATAGAGGTACAAGATCCCAATGATGAATGTAACTGTATTGTATACCTAAAATGTACCAATAAACTTAATGGAAAAATAGAGTACCGAGATATACACATTGAAAAGCTTTTGTTAAAATTCTGAGAACAATGGTTTGCTTTTCACCCTGCCAAATCTACCTCCCCTCAAAAATGTAAACTTTGTTACCTTTAGTTTCCGTCTAGCATTAAATTTCTTCAAGCAATCAACAGTCTCCTGTCTGTGCATCATGGAAGCAACAGTAGAACGTTGCTGGAAGAAAAAAAGAAAAAAGGGGCTTAATTGAGGATATCTGAAACATGCTAAGCATAACAGCATCCTCGACTTCATCAGATCTCTGTATTTCAGCACAAAAGTATGGAAATAATACCACTAATTCCTCTAATTATCTTTACTGCAATAAATCTTTAGTCAAAATTCTATTGAACTACCATTCATTTACTTGACACTATATTTATTGCCCTAACATTTGACACTCACTCTTATAAATTTACTAAAGTTTTTAGATTTCTCCCAAGTTTCCTACTTTTTCTCTTAGTCCTTCTAAAGTATATTCAGACTGTTTGTGGTCAACCATTTATGCTGCTCTACAATGAGCTTTCAAATCTCATAAATGTTTCTAAAGCTGCCTACTGATAAATAATTGAACTTTACTTTTTTTTCTGGGACGCATTCAATCTTAATGTTATTATCCTAACCTCTGCTCATAAGTCTATCAATAATTGATATGGGGAATTCTCATTCCTTGTATTATTATAGATAATATTTACTTAGCAGTCCATGTAGATCACACTTTGCTACACAAAATGATGTTTTTCATCATAATAACATTCACGTCCTTAAATACAATATATCCAAAATGCATTCATTCTGAGTTTCATATTATTTGGAAGAATTACTTTAAATCTATGAAATCAATATTAAAGAAGAGTTTATTTTTCATTCTATGTTGTGTGGTTTTTGAAGGATTACTTACACAGATCCATGGGTGTTTCAGGGCCTCTGAGGCTGTGATACGTTTGGCAGGGTTGATGGTAAGCATTTTGTTGATGAGGTCTTTGGCTTCAGGAGTTACCGTATCCCATTCTGGTGAAGGAAACTTCAAAAATATAAATTTATAAAAAGTTAAAAACTAGATACACTCGGGGTGGGGGATTTAACTCTGGTTCTGCCGCCTGCCTTGCAAGCACAAGGTCCCAAGTTCGATCCCCAGTACCAAAAATAAATAAATAAATACCTTAAAAAGAAAAGAAAAATAAACTAAGAATATTCAGTTCCTCTCAAAATTGCTTTGACCTAAAAATGAATTCTTATTCATTCTTTTCCAAAGTCAACTGCACAACTCAATAAAGGCTGCATGGTTGTCACACATGTTGAAGTCATTATGCTAATGTTCAATATGGGGTTTCACATACTCTTACAACTCATGAGCATAAGAGTAGAGATAATAAAACAGCTTTGATTCTCAGCCAAAACTGATGTATTAATTGTGGCTATTTAGAGTGCTGTAATGAGAAGAAATCTGAGGCTACTAGAAGTTCAACAGGATTTCTTTTTAATATCTAATTACAAATTTCACCAAAGTACATGAAAGTAAGCAACTCCAATGGCTTTCATTAATAATCCATGGTTTCGTTAATAATTATATAATGTGCTACTTATCCTCCCTTTCCCGACATTGTTTTTTGTTGCTAATAATTTAACCTTACTTTCATATAATTAGCATATTTTATAGAAATAATATTCTTCATAAGTTAAGAAATTTATACCTCATTAGTTGCTAAATGATAGAATATCAGGTTCTTTTTCCAATTCAGAAACTTTTATAGATAATCTTGACAAAGCCATTGTCATTTGTCATGTAATTCAGGGAGTCCCTTTTAGTAGTTACAGAATGGGCAGCTTATGAGCCAATGGCAAAGTGAAAGCTGCGAAAAATAACAGTAACTCATTAAGACCTATAATTTTTGCCAGTTTAAGGGATGGCATTTTTTTCATCTTAGTAGTTTAGTTTTGGCAGCTGTAAAACCTTGCTGACTATCCTTTCTGGAGACACACTCATAGCTGTGTCTTAAAGTAGAGCAGGTCTCCCAACAGCAGTAAGGAAAGATGGCCCTTGTCCTCACTTTTCAGAGTTCCAGAAAGGCACCCTCTCCATTTACCCAGCGGTGAGCATAGTGTATCTGCAAGGCTGGGTCAGGGCACAGTGGGTTGAGTTTAGTCTGTGAAAGTGGCAAATATGCAAGCTGTGGCTATGTAATCATGGCTTGGTCCACTTATTCATGAAAAGGAATGATTCAAAATTAAAAGAATACATTTTTAAGTTCTTAATACCTGATAAACACAACTTCCTAATTGGAATATTTTAACAGAAAAACAGACAAGGTTGAGAAACCTAAAAGAGTAGAAACTCGACTTCCGACTTTTCGGTGCCTGGCCACGCCCCACGGAGGGCTGGGAGCAGCGTGGTCCCGCTGGGACTCCGCTCCCTGGAGTTCCGGGCCCCGCATCGGATAAAGGGCTGACTGGGTGTCGGTCCTTGGCTGGACAGTTAAACTAAGTGGACCCGGCTACTGGTTACTAGTGCTCACGAGGCTGGCCCACTTCCAGAGAGGCGCCTGCTGTGGCTCCGCCTGCAGACACTGACCCTATCTATGGTCAAGTCAAACGATCCATCTAAAAAGAAGCGATTCAATTCATATTTTTATGTTTGACAACAATTTTTGTCTCTGCACTCTAACTGAACTTGTACTTAAAAAATAAATCTCTAATTCAGAAAAAAAAAGAAATACGACTTTCTATATCTTCTCCTCTCACTTCCACATTGAGCCTTTAATTTGTGCTCAGAAGGTGAACCCAGTATTGCTTGCTCTTCAGTAACCCAACTTAATAATACATGGAAAGCAGCTCTGCACTTAAATTTCCAGAAAAATGTATAAAGCGAAGCCCAAGAAAGTGGTAAATTGTACTTACAGAAACACAGCTACTAAGGGGCCAGGGATTTAGTTCAGTGGTTCCGCCACTTGCCTCGCAAGCGCAAGGACCGGAGTTCCATCCCCAGTACCAAAAAAAAAA
>NW_004624867.1:61267-106110 GCF_000247695.1 Heterocephalus glaber
GACAAACTAGAGACATTTATAGCTAAATGGATGCATATTGAGGCCATCCTCTTAAGTGAAATAAATAGGACACACATGTGTAAATACCGAATAGTTTCTCCAGTGTGAGAAACTGAAAGTGTAAATAAGGATTAAAATAATTAAAATGAATAACTGATAATTTGAAATAAGAAAAAAAGGTCCAAAAGGGTAGAGGAAGTGGGAGGGGAAGGAGAAAGGACAGAAGGAAAAGGAAAAATTACGAGAAAAAGAAAAAAATGGAAACAGTCTTTGTAAATAGGGAAGGGTGGAGGGGGTGAAGGGAGGGCAGGGGAATGGGGAAAAAATAAGAACCAAGATATATCATGTGCAGGTACAAGTATCCAGTGACAAATATAAATGTACTGTATACCTAAAATGTACCAACAAAAAAATTTAAGGAAAAAAAAAGGCGTGAATAAAATTCTCTAAATAAATTAGATCAAGTTTTGCATGTCTTGAAAAGCTTGAGTGTCATGCTCACATTTTCACTTGTGCAAATAGTACAAGTGAGTGTAGCTTCTATCTTTTACATGGAGCAAATGCCTGAATTCAGCTAGGAACAAGGAGTTCCTAGCTGATGTGTATGCTTAAGTTTCAGTCAGGTAGTACTATTTCTGTTGTCAAACACTCATGAGCAGGTTCATAAGATTCACTCTATATTCCTTTCCTGTTTCTTGATTTACTTTCATGTTATCAGTACATACTTTCAGGTAGATTGAAATAACTGAAGTGCAACTCCAGTGTGGCAATTTCCCAGTATTTCTCCACTTCTTGGTACAGACAAGACACTCAGTAAAAACTATAATGACTACATGAATTACTGAATTTTTCACATACACAGTTTGTTTCTTAAATATCTGAACATACATTATATACAAAGGATAGGTGATTCTGAGGAAAGCAGAATATTTGTGTTATTATAATTATTCAAGATGTAGAATTCACAACTTGATTTATATTCTACACAGAGTTAACAAAGAATTACTTAAATGCCTCTCAGCACCTACTTCCTACATCCCTGAGAACTAATTTCTCTTCTGTTCATTAATTTATTCCCATGAAGTAGTCTTTAAAATGTACATATTATTTGATTCTTACATTTCCTTAGAAATTATTCTTTTTTTTGTTTGCTTGTTTGTTTGTTTTGAGACAGGGTCTCACTATGCTGTTCAGACTGGTCTTGAACTTATTATGTAGTCCAGACTGGCCTTGAACTTGAAGTGATCCTTCTGCCTCAGCCTACCTAGTGCTGGGATTACATGTGTGCACCACTATGCCTGGCCCTTAGATATCATTCTTCAAGAGTGTAAATTGTCTTTTAAAATTTCTTTCCACTATTGGAAAATATCAGTATTTCAACAGGAAGTTGATTATTCTCTCCCCAGATCTGCAGTTATTCTCCTAATTGAAACATCTATCTACCTACCTGTTCTCATATTCATCCATCCAATCCTTCTGTCTGTATAATGATTTTTCCATCACATAATATCATTATTCAGAAGGAAGATTCTAGGAAAGGCTGCATTCTTTGCAATTCATAGGGTGACTTGTTGCTAAAAGATTCAGTTGTGTGAGGCCTCTTGTCCAAACTGCTGCTCATGATGTGGTTTAGCAACTACTTCTGCTATATTTGAGCTAAAAAAAAAAAATCTATTTTGTGTGAAATATAGTTATTTGAAAACACAGAGCTATATAACTGTATCTTTTTCCTTCTGTCAACTGATTCACAGAAATTGTATTCTCCAGGTTGCTGAGTGAGAGTACACATCTGACCTGATATCCCTCTATTTCTCGTAACATCAAGAACTGTCACTTATTACTGTAACTTATCTCTGACCTAACAGTTTTCTGGATGCAATTCTTGTCTGACATGCTTTCTCTTTTCTGTGACAAACATCACCAGTGCATTTCAACATATTTTAACTCCATGGACTGAGGAGTTCCATGTATCTGCACTTAAGACAGAACCTCAACTGCTGTTAATGAAATGTCTGATGAATGTGAGTTCCTCTGTTTTATATCTGAACTTGAAACTAGTAGTTCACAGTCAATACTAAGTCTCTTTGTTCTTTATAAATAATCTAATTTTAAGCTTCTCAAACTGATTGTCTTCCTCCTTCCTTCTTTCCTTTTTGCCTTCCTTTGTTTGAGACAAGGTTTTTCTTAAGCCTCTAAATTGCCCAGGCAGGGCTGGAACTCAGAATCCTTCTGCCTCTCTGCCTCTAGACTGCTGGAATTACAGGAGTGTATCACCACACCCAGGTTTTTTCATGTTTATTTTGATCCATTATTTGTTCTCTGTGAAAGTTTTTAATTCATCCAACTAACTGAATTGAGAAATGGTAGTGATTAGGTGTAGATTTAAATCAAATGTTCTGGGCACAAATCATATCTTAAGCTGAATGACCTTGAACAAGTTCTTTCACTCCTGGTTGCCAAATTTTCCTTATGTGATTTGAGGGCGATCAGAGTGCCTTCATTATAACGTTGTGCAGATTCACAAAATACAGCAAAGGTACACGGTAAGTTCTGTATGAATCACAAGCAATTACCATTTTTATTATTAAGGTCCTGGCTTGATCCAGATCTTCCCCCAAACTAGTCCTATCCCTGAATTCTATCCATAGTTTTATTGTCATTATCTTTCCAATACTACTGAGATATACATCAAATGGTCTCACACTGGAAGTATCAGACAAGACTGTGGTCCATGGACAGATTGATGCTAATGCTGATACCTCTCTACCTTGTGTCTTCTCCTATTGTTTGTTTCTGGTACATCCCCAAATTGCCTGTTGTGCCACAGATCCTGGTGATTTTCCCTCTGGTGGATTCCAAAGGGTAGGAGTTAATCAAATATTCAAATGGTGATCTCTATTCTGAAGATTTTTTATCTTCTTTATGTTATCCAAATGTTAATTAACATAATTATCTATTAAGACTGTTTTTCATATTATGAATGTATAATTTACATACACATATTTTGAACTTCACTACTTTCTAAACTGAGGGAATATGTTGAAAGTATCTACTAGATTAAAGCCCTATGTTAAGTGCTGTGGGCTGCTATGCTATACTATGCTATGTTAAATAGCTATTGTTTTGGGAGGGGTTACAAATTGTACAGTACCCATATATATTCATAGGTGCCTTTGATAATGACAGTAAACATTTCCAGTGTTTTTCCCTCACTTATATGGAATAAACTTTGTGCATTAAAGATCTGAAATGTACATCAATTAACATCTGAATTGGGATAAGTAAATGAAAATTTATGGATAGAAGACAAGCCTGGTGATGCACACCTGTAATCCTAGCACTTGGGAGGCTGAGGCAGGAGGATTGCTGTGAGTATGTAGCCAGCCTAGGCTACATAGTGTGTTGAAAGCCAGCCTGAACAGCATAGTGAGACCCTGTCTCAAAAAACAAAACAAAACAAATCAAATCTGTGGATAGAAACAGTAATGGCACCTTTTTTGGTTTAAAGCCTGGTAATGCATCTCAGCATTTCACCTCCCCTTGCGTTTTATTTTATTGGTAAATGTGCTATTAAAAGTATATATTTATTTCATTTATCTTGAGAAGGCACAGAACAGAGGCAGGGATTTAGCTCACTAAGGTGTGCATTCATCACCTCTAATGCACAAGTTCTACACTCTTACTACGTTTATGAAGTGGTCCACTGAACCAAGCACTGAGAACTAGACTCAATGGCATGAAGTCTTCCCAAGTCATCAATTTGCCAGAAACTAGGACAATAAATTATACCAAGTTCTTCCAAAAGTTCATTTCTGCTCTGTCCCAAGATCAGAATAAGAATGGAAGGGAAAAATTCTTTCCCCCATTGAGAGAAACTCAGTGAGTAATACATCAGGCTCTTTCTTTTGGTAGTAAGTGTGTCTACAAGTCACTTGCCTGAGTTTTTAATTACCTACTTTAGTTCATATGTTAGAAAATGTATTTTTCTTCACAGACTATGTCGTAGGTCACTGGCATCTCTGATTAACGTTCCAGTCTTTGAAGGGCTCAGTGAAGTCCAGGCACATACAGAAATTCCATCTCATGATCCACAAAATTAAAGTCATGGGACAGCATTCAGATTTTTCATGCTTGGCTTTTAGAGGACATAAGTAAATAAAATAGAGGAAAAATTTTCAAGTGATATATTTATTAAAATAGATTGTCTGATAAAATAGTCTTATGTTATACAGGTCCATATAGGAGTGTTCACTTAAAAGGAAAATAGTGGTGAAGTTTCTGAGATAACAAAAGGGGAACCATCTGCTACACATGGCCAGTAAGGAATTTCTGAGGTGACTGGCAAAGGCAGTGTTTCAAAGGAAACATTGTTTTTGCTTTATTGTAATAGGTACATTTTGTAAGTGCTAGCAGATACATGAAGTCCTATCTTCACACTCTGGAAGAAAATGTTCTTAACCATACCTTTGCCTTTCTGATAGTTAAAATTTTCAAAATCAACTGACATTAAAGGAAGATTCTAGAAAAGTAATTTGAAGTTTTGCTTAAAATCACATTTTCATATATAATAGGTAATGTGAAATAGGAAGAAAAGGGGCAAAGGGGAAGGAAGTGGGAGGGCTAGGGGAAAGGATAGAAGGGAATAAGATTAATAAGAGAAAATGGAAAAATAGGAACAAAATCTTTGTAAATAGGGAGGAATGGAGGGGTTGAAGGGAGGGCTGGGCAAGGGTGAAAAATAAGAACCAAGAGAGATTATGTAAAGGTGCAAATTTCCAATGATGAATGTCATTATATTGTATACCTAAAATGTACCAATGATTAGAATGAATAATTGATAATGCAAAATAGGAAGAAAAGGTCCAAAGGGGTAGGGGTAGTGGGAGGGGCAGGGGAAAGGAAAGAAGGGAAAGGAAAAATGATGAGAAATGGAAAAAATGGAAATAAAGTCTTTGTAAATAGGGAAGGGTGGAGGGGGTGAAGGGAGGGCTAGGAATGGGGAAAAATAAGAACCAAGATGCATTATGTAAGGGTACCATCCCCAATGAGAAATGTAATTGTGTTGTATACCTACAATGTACCAATAAAAGAATTTTTAAAAAATCACATTTTCATATAACTAACTTGTGAAATTTAAAGATCTATTCTTCTAGCAAATGAAATTATAGGTTTATAATTCACTATAACTAGAGGAGACTGCATAAGATAAAATAGTCTAGGTCCTTTCACTGAACACATACGGCATTAGACATTCTACATTTGCCACCTTTGTACCCAAGTCTGGAAAATGGTGATGCTACCAACAGAATCAAAACTATATAATACTATCGAGTGCATTTGCTATTTCCCTCACCCTGAACTATTTCATTTCTAAGTGATCTGAAAACTTCTTGTCCTCAATAATAACAGAAGCTGAATGAAATCTGTATTAGTAGGTATCCATGTGAGAATATATACTACATACACATTGTATGACTGTGTATGTCTTTTTCCATGTTTACTTTTAGAAGATACTAAGACTTGCGCCCCTAGCAATATAAATAAATGAAGAACCTAGAAGCATCTCAATTTTCAAGATTAATGGTAGGGAAAGAGAATGTCAGAATTCAAAATGGCACCCAATCACTTGGGCTAAAAGTCTATGTAATAACTCAATTTATAATTTTAACAATAATTTACACAATGTTAGGTGTGCATGGTATGAGTACAAAATAGTATGTTTGATCAATGCCCACAGTACAAGTTTAGAATGGAGAAGAGATCATTGGTCACATTCAATTCCACCCCTATTCCCTATATGGCAACCGATTTATTATTAGTGTTAGGAAATTATTTCTAACTAGATACATAGGGATTTATATGTCTCAGGTGTGTATTAGAAAAGACATGAAATAAGATTGTGGCAAGGGGAAGTATTTTATTGCTTTATTGTTTATATTTTTGCCCTTACAAACATAATTGCAGCTGAACAATCCTGAGGAACTGTGTGGTGCTTTATCTTGTCCAGCAGCATTACTCACCTTCAGGTCCCGATGGACTACGCCCATCTGATGGCAGTGTAGCACAGCCTCCAGGATCTGCTGAATGCAATGACTGCATGCAAACACCAGGGGGCGTGTGTTAGTTCCAAGCTTACACTCACTGTCTGTATAACCTCAGAGAGACTGGGTTCAAGTGCAGAACTAGCAGACAACTGGAGTATTTAAATCCTTCCATAATGTACACATATTGCTCAAGGAGAGTGACTACTACCCCAGGACAAGTGAGGATATTGCCAGATGTGAGCCAAAATGTGAATCCACTTGTTCTCCCCAAAATCCTTTTTAACACTAATTTAATTTTATTCAGGAGCAAATTTCCTAGTTATAAATTCTTCCAGGAAATGAACTAGAACATAGATATAAGGTTTGTAGTTGTGTTCTGTCTCCATCCTATGCACAAAATTTATTTTCCTATTTTTCTCTCACTTTTACAGTTTTGTCCTAAAAGCCGTTCCATTAGCAGCTGTTCCATTAGCAGACCAGGTTAAATTAGGATATGTAATGAATTTTTTATAAATCATTAACTTTATGTGGTTTAATTTAGCTGGCAATTATTATCTTTTTGCCTCAGGATTTGTCGGACTCAAATGGAGCAATGCGTAACCAGTTGTTCTGCTATAGCAACCCGTGGTCTCAGAACAGAAGTGGTGTTTAAATCTACAGGCAACATACATCACAGGCCAAGGTGAGGTCCAGCAAACGCTGGGCATTCAGGAAGGGCCGCTCCACATGGCTGGACTGGTTCACTGCTTGGAAACAGAACCTGGTGTATTTCTCATCTTACACCCCCCACCTCAACCCCGCCGCCGTTTTCCCTGCTATGATATATATTGAGCCTGTAGAGAAGCAAACTGAAAGAGGCATCATGCATTATCATTTTGTTGGTTACTTGTTTCAGGAAAATGTCAGAAAAGGCAAGGGAACCATTTCCATACAGCCTCCCCTCTGCCCTTTCCCCGGAAAACAACAAAGAATCTCCTTTGATTCAGATTTACAGACTCCATATACTGACCTTCAGGTCCCTGTGCACTATGCCATTTAGGTGACAATGATTTACACTTTCTAGAATCTGCTGTATACAATGACTGCAAAGATACAAGGGCAGAATGGAAGGGAGAACATTTTAAAGGCACATAATCACATTGAATACGAAATAAAATGAAAGTTCAAACAAAACAAAACAAATGAAAAATTATACTGCTTCACTTTTTTAGCTTTACACTGGAATTAAATGTCAAATAAAGTTAATTCTGGTTATAACAAAAATGACATCCAACATAGAATTTGTGACATGTTCAGACAAAACAATTTGAGCTGTGTTTTTTTTTACTGTAAATCTATAAATTAAATCATCTATATATAGAAGATGAAATTTCCATATTCAGGAAGATAAATTTATAAGTAGTCCCAAAATGCTCTGGGAAAAACATCTCCCAGAGATACAACATTTCCAGATATTTCTCAGACACATCTAAACTGTTTAAAATCTGAGGTCACAATTAAACATAAGTGTTGAAACAAGAGGGTAAAGGCAAATGAAGTGGCAGGTGAAACAAGGGTTTAAAAAAAAGGGAGTGACACAGCTACATTGTTTTTTTTTGAGACAGGATCTAAGTTTCTGTCTAAAATCTATCTAAGTTACTTGCCCAGGCTGGGCTCAAACTTGTGATCCTCTTGCCTCAGCCTTCCAGAGTGCTGAGATTACAGGCCTGAGCCACTATTCCCAGCTTCAAGTTCATCCATCATACATTTATCATTTTGACTTAGAACTAGCGATTCCTATATAATGCAAGCCTTCAATAACAGAGGGAGAACTGAAAGTAAACTGGTGACTTGAAGTAAACCCCACTTCAGTATGAGAATACTCTGTGGAAAGGCTGCTTATTACTTTGTCAAACCATACAATTTATGCTATTCTTATTAAAGGCTCACTGATGTCAAGTAGACTGCTAATTAAATTGTAGAGGAGAATTCTCTGGCCTGGCACCCACAAGGTCTCATGAGCTGTCACCTGACATGTCATAATGTAGAACACATCACACGATGAATTCTGTGCGATTCTAATGCAAATGTGTACAGAACCACATTCAGTTAAGGATGATGCAAACAATTTGGTAAGGCCACTTCCAATCATTTCATGTATAAAATATCATTAAAGAAAATTATTGAACTAAAACTGTAATTGGTATATAATTTATTACATGTAAATATAAAAATATTAATCATAATTGTGATTTTTCTAGTTCTAACTCTATTAACAGTACCACAAAAACAGCCTCCCATGGGTGGTTGATGACTATGTAGCTCATTTGAGTACTGGTCATTATTTTTAAACCATGAGGCTCTTTTATGATCATGTTCACTTCATATCCTTTATTAGGATTATTTCTTTCTTTGCTTTGTTGTTTTTTTTTTTTGGTACCGGAGATCGAACTCGGGACCTTGCGCTTGCGAGGCAGGCAGCAGAACCACTGAGCTAAATCCCTGGCCCTTTCTTTCTTTTCTTTAATCATAAGGATAATTTATTGGCCCTAGGGAATAATGGGAAAGTAAATAAACAAACAATATTCATATTATATGAGCTATTTTTTTTTTTATCAGGATAGATTCGATTCTTAAATTTTCTTTTTCAGGGCTAGAAATATACAAGCTTGGCTAGCATTCTACAATAGAGCCACACCCCTTGTCCCCAGTTCTTTAGTTACTGAGAGCAGTAAGAAAATGACTTTTATAAAGTTGATTAATTAATTTGGTGCTAGAGGTTGAATCCAGGCCCTTTGCACTGAGCTACATTCCCAGCTCTTTTAAAAATTTTTTTATTTTGAGATAGGGTCTCACTAAGTTGCTAAGTTTCCCAATAGACTCAAAGATACTATAATCTTCCCACTTCAGTGTCCCACAGTGCTAGAATTACAGGCTTGTGTCACCATGCCTGGCTCTGCAAATGCAGTGGACCCTTGACTTATGAACTCAGTCTGTTCCTGAGGGCTGGTTGTAAAACAAATTGGCCAACTGAAGGCTCAGTCTCCCCTACACTGGCTTCAAAGTCTCTCTCCTATTTGCAGGCAGATATCAGCATTCTCCACATGTGTAAATACCGAATAGTTTCTCTAGTGTGAGAAACTGAAAGTGTAAATAAGGACTAAAAGGTATAATGGATGATGTGAAATGGGAGGAAAGGGGGCAAAGGGGAAGGGAACATGGGAGGGGTAGAGGAAAAGAAAGAAGGGAATGGAATTAATATGAGAAAATGGAAAAATGGAAACAAAGTCTTTGTAAATAGGGAGGGATGGAGGAGTTGAAGGGAGGGCAGGGGAAGGGGGAAAAATAAGAACCAAGAGAGATTATGTAAAGGTGCAAATTTCCAATGATGAATGTCATTATATTGTATACCTAAAATGTACCAATGATTAAAATGAATAATTAATAATGCAAAATAGGAAGAAAAGGTCCAAAGGGGTAGGGGAAGGTGGGAGGGGTAGGGGAAAGGAAAGAAGGGAAAGGAAAAATTATGAGAAATGGAAAAAATGGAAACAAAGTCTTTGTAAGTAGGGAAGGATGAAGGGAGGGGAGGGGAAGGGGGAAAAAATAAGAACAAAGATACATCATGTAAAGGTACAAGATCCCAATGAGAAATGTAAATGTATTGTATACCTAAAATGTACCAATAAAAGGATTAAAAAAAAAAAGATATCAGTGGCCCTAGGCTGGGGATTTAGCTCAATGGTTTTGCCACCTGCCTTGCAAGTGTAAGGACCCAAGTTCGATCCCCAGTACCAAAAAAAAAAAGAGACATTGGCCCAGGATTTCTCAATTAACCCCACACATGGAAAGGATGTTGTAACATTCCTTCCAGAACTCTTTAAGGGTTAAATCTGTATCTGAGACCTTCTAGAAGCACAAGTGGCCAGCATTTGGGCTGTAACTCAAGACTTTGTGAATTAAAACTAAAATTCCAGTTGTAACCTAAATTGTTGGTATGCCAGGCTGGTTGTAACTCAAGGGTCCACTGTACTTCAAGAATATCTTGCTTATGCTTGTAGTAGGGAAGAGAATACTTCTTTTCTTTGATTTCCTAGCCTAGAAAGTATCTATGGGTACTTCTCAAATTTAATGCAAATGTGCATATTAAAAGATCCAATAGTGTCTGTCCTATTATTTATAGGGCTCTGCAGTAGTAAAAAGAGTCTCTGTCTTAATTTCAACCAATACTGTACATACCTAATGCATGTTTAATATAACATTGACACGTAAGATAAATAAAATGTCCTAACTTGTTTACAAGCTTAATTAAAATTATTACTGTCTCCTGGCAAGTGGGCAAATAGGTACTGCAAGGCTGCTCTGAGGCCCTTTTCTGGGGCTTATTGTGGAATCGGAGGTAAATTAAACAACTGATGATTCATTCATCGTAGTATAAGTGGCACAGAATTTGACTTTGGCAGTAAAAATGCCATTAAGAAATTGGAGTATAGTCATATACAGATAGATTCCCAGAATGCCATAAACAGTAGCATTAGTCAAATAAAATTAGAAATTTAGAAGGGAGTTTGTGTGTGCATGCAGTACTTTGGTGGGACAGGGAACTCCAATTGTCAGGTGAATACCTGCAAAGGGTCTAGCTTCAGGGGTGTAGCCTAAGACAGGGGACCAGACAGACAGAGACTGAATTCTTACTTCTCATTTATGTGGTTAGTGTGCTTATGGCTCTCGATCAGATTTTTTTTTAAACAAGTAGCAACTATAGAATATATAAAGATTGCAGAGAAAAATTAAAATCACACAGTCTAAGTAATATCTAAGTAAGTGTATAAATATTACTTTACTCCAAAAAATGTTGCCTTTGGGTAAAGGTAGTAGTTTCAAATTAGGCAAAATGTTAAATCTTTTTAAAACAACTGTGAAGATTTGTCAAGTAACAAGATTCCTCCTAAACATTCTGAAATATTTGAATAAATATTTTTCAAGATGGAGTTCCAAGGACTTTAATGAAATTTCCAGGGATAAAAAGTCAATAATAATGTTTTAAAGAGACCACTGGGGTTTTTATTTGTCTGTTTTTGCTCTTGACTAGATATGAGCTATTGGGTGGAACGTCTGTGATGATGGAAATGGTCTCTGCGCAATTGTTAACCAGCACGATTTGTGACTACTAAAGCCCTTGGAAGGCACCTAGCCCAACTGAGAACTGATAGCAATGTTTAGGCCACATTCATAGAGTTCTTTCTTTTTTCCCTTTAAAAATCATGCTGGAGAGCCTTAAAAAAGAGAAATTTCATTTAAGAGAGGACTTCTTAACAAGAAATCCAAATGGTACTGTGAAATTCTAAATACTAGGAAGTGTCACTTGTCCAGGGCAAGTAACTTACCTGGCATCAGCTTCACTGTAATATTCTCTGGCCACTATGTCTTCAAACAGTTCACCTCCAGTAACTCTATGAAAACAAATAATGATAATCACATTAAAAAACAAAAAAATCAGGCATCAATAGATTTGTAAGTAATGTTCACATAGAATTTTATTTTTGGTTTTTAAATTATCAAAACCAAGTATTTTAATACATTCTGAGATTCAGCTTTCCTTCAGTCAAATCTCTACAATCTATTTTTCTGTATGTCATAAGTACATTCAGCAATATCTTTTACAGGAAATGGTTTCTATGAAAGTATTCATTTTAGTCCTCTGAATATTAATTGAGGTCTGGCAAAATGCACAGCACAGTTTGGGAATATTTTCTGAACAAAAAGAGAAAATATGCATCTCAGCTGCTCAGTGTGAGTTTGCAAACTGTATTTTTTGCCTTTCACTACTTGTGCGTGTGTATCACTAAATCTATGCTTCTCCCATGCAAACACTCACAATGCAAATACACAATTTTCTTACAAAATTGGGATTAAACAATATCCACAAATAAACTAATTGTGTTATTCATGTTATATTAAATCACAAGTGCCGTTTCATATGGAAGTGTTTTTTCATTTTTAAAATAACAGCAACACAGAGTTATGCATGTGTGTATGTGCACATGTGCACACACATATATTTGCATATTTTAGGGTCTTTCTAGAAAAAAATTCTTAGAAATAAAATTTCTCTGTCAAAGAATTCCCACATTTGAAATTTTGTTGGGAGACTAGGGTCAGCTGCCTTGCAAAATAGTTCAGTTTATGGTTGAGAAAAATGGAGGCCCGAAGAAGTTAAGTGACTTGTCCAAGATTATATAGCGTTGATGGCATAGGCAGGCTACCCACAGCCCACATGAGTGGCCACTGCACAATGCAGCCTTGCTATAATGATACCGTCACATTTTCTAGATGTGTAGAAGGCACAAGTTATTTAGAAAAACATCAAGTGAAGGAATTGCATTTTGTGTATGATTATTATAGAGTGTGATGTGAAGACAGTTTTTTTCTCTTTGTTCTCATTTTTTGTGTGTGCATTTTTACATTCTAGAACATCATGAAATGATAGTATGTTCCAGGGACTACTGGTTATTATTCACTTTTCTGGTCTTGTTCCTAAAGAAAAAGACAGAGTAGGAAAAACCGGAAAATTGTCAGGACATGTATACCACTCTCCCCTCTCTCCATTGCATTCTGGATTTTTAAAAGTCTCTTAATGTGGGAGTATTTCCAGTCCTATTATTTTTACATATAAAATGTGCCCTACATTCAAGAGATGCAGATGAAAAAACCACTGAGATTCCACCTCACCCCAGAAAGAATGGCTGCTATCAAGAAATCAACCAATAACAAATGCTAACTGGGGTATGGAGAGAAAGAACCCTTCTCCACTGCTGGTGGGAGTGCAGACTGGTGGAAGCACTGTGGAAATCAGTATGGAGATACCTCAAAGAACTAGGACTGGAAGTCCCATTGACCCTGCTATTCCACTGCTGGGTATCTTCCCCAAAGAATTAAAAGAATCATACCACAGCAATATATGGGCACCTATGTTTATAGCGGCACAGTTTGTAATAGCTAAAGCTTGGAAACAGCCCAAGTGCCCATCAACTGGAAACTGGATAAATGAAGTTGTGTTTTTTATAAAATGGAGTACTACTCAGCCATAAAGAAAGAGAAACTAGAGACATTTATAGCTAAATGGATGCATATTGAGGCCATCCTCTTAAGTGAAATAAATAGGATACACGTGTAAATACTGAATAGTTTCTCCAGTGTGAGAAACTGAAAGTGTAAATAAGGATTAAAATGATTAAAATGAATAACTGATAACTTGAAATAGGAAAAGGTCCAAAGGGGTAGGGGTGTTGGGAGGGGAAGGGGAAAGGAAAGAAGGAAAAAGGAAAATTATGAGAAAAGAAAAAAATGGAAACAAAATCTATGTAAATAGGGAAGTATGGAGGGGGTGAAGGGTGCACAGGCAATGAGGGAAGAAATAAGAACTAAGATATATCATGTTCAGGTACAAGCACCCAATGATAAATGTAAACATATTGTATACCTAAAATGTACCAATAAAAGAAAAAAAATTAAAAAATAAAATGTGACCTAAAATGCTCATATTAAGCTTCTTCATATGGCCTTGCTCTTAAAAACATTATACATATAATTTCATTTAGCAGCATAGCTATTTTCTCCAATTAGAATCTACAATAATATGCAATCACAAAAATGCCCTAGATAAATTATAATACAAAATAATTAGGGCTGGGGATTTAGCTCAGTGGTGCCACCACTTGCCTCATAAGCACAAGGTTCTGAGTTTGAGACCTGGGAAAATAATAATAGTAATTAATAGAAAGTACTTAGTCTACCACTGAGCTACAGCTCTAGTGTGATGTTGACTTTTTTTTTAACATTGAGTTTTAGATTATGTAGTTAGGTGTTTTTGATACCATTCTTTTTCATCTTCTAGCATTGATTCTTCTATTTTAAAATATTTTTATGTAAATAATCATTTTATCATATTGGTGACATGTATGATAAATGTCTAAGAAGGAAAAAGTGGGAGTTACAATAGAATCCACTGCCTGAAAAAGAAACTAATCCATTCCCTATCTTTAATATATTTCTAAACTCACATTATTATTTAATGGAGCACAAAATTAAGCAGTAGCTATTACAGAGTTTTGAACAATTTTAGTGAGCTATCTGAAAATTCATATAATGGCACAAATTAAATCAGTTCCATGAATAAACTGTTAGATTAATTAATTAGAAATTTATGAATAAATTGGTGCCAGAGTTGTTATGATATGAAGCATATCAATTATAGATTTGTAGGATTTATTATCACTCAAATATCTAGAGCATTAGGGTTTATAGGAAAAAAGGGATAATCTAGGCAAAAATTCCATATAACAAAAAGATTTTATTTTATTAATATTTTTATTCATATTGTATTACTCTGAAAAATGAACTGTCTTTTTGTTTGTAATCTGTATACTTGTGAGTTATATCAGAAATAATAAAAAGTAGTTGTACATTGGAAGGCTGAAAAGGATTGTAAGTTCAAGACCAGTATGGGCAACTTAGCAAGTTCAAGGCCAGCCTAGACTACACAATAAGATCTTGCCTCAAAAAAGTTAAAAGTAGTTTCACCTTGAATGAAACATTTGTAAAATTTCATAAATAATGCAGATTTTACTGTGAGACTGCAGATGGTAAAGTCTAAGAAGGGGCTCTAAACAGTAAACTGGTGCACATTGCCTAAGAAGTAGCACTGTTTGAAGATAAGCACTGGTGGATGCCTGAGGTGGTGGAGGAAAAGCCAAGAGCCTCAGTTTGGAGTCAAACTGGAAAACAGGAACCAAAACCAGGGCCTAGCTGGTACACAGAGAGGTAGCATCTTGCCAAGGCAGGACCAGGAATCTCCCCTGGAAAAAGAAATAATTCCCCTAGGAAAACAGTGTGAAGCTGAAGGGTGAACACCATAAACTGAGACCATTAGACCCAGAATCCCAGGCTCCAAACAGGGGCAACACAGGTCCACCAAGGACTTAGGCAACAGATTGTTGTCTACTTATACATCTGTGGAGAAACATGTTTCTTGACACTCGAGTGATGTGTATGGTTTTGTCTAGTGATGAAGGCAGACACTGTGATGGTGACATATTCATCCATGTGAATTCATCCAACACACTGCCTCCCATATTGCTGAACAATGGCAGCAGATACTGGCAGGGTGCTACCACCTGTGCCACAGATGCAATATTTGTGTCGCCCTTATTTCTGTTAAAATCTGGTCCCCCAAAGTGATGGCAGTGGGAAGTGGGGACTGTGGGAATTAGGTCGTGAGAGAAAGCCTTCACAAATGGGATTAGTGTCCTTAAAAAGGGACCCAGAGATCTCTCTCCCCTTTTTCCTCAAAGTGAGGACACTCAGTCTGCTAGTGAGAGCTGGGAAGAGGTCACAAGTCAGGGTAAAGTTGGTCAGGTTCCCTTCATGTGATTGTCTCCCGTGAAGAAAGACTGTCAGCCCCAGTGCCCACACTATGGGCTAGCAGCATGACAAAGTCAATGTGACAACCAGAATGCCCACACCTCCCACTTCTGGTCACCACAATGGTCTACTAGAAATTCCTAATAACCACTGAGTTAAGGGCACAAAATCTGTGAGAATACTGTAGAAAATGGAGGACTCTTGGCATCATATTCTGAGATACAGAGAAATCAAGCCAGCCACCAGTGTAAAGATCTTTCAGGCAGATCAATAAATGACAAACATTGAATTTTCAGCACCTTACCCAGAGCCTGGCACTCTGAGAGAGCCGAATAAATGTCTGTTGAGGGTATAACTAATTAAATGGCTGAATGAAACTATCATCATCAGTTTCACAACATTACAGTTTGAGCTAGAATCTGAGGATGAACAGAATGAATCACCTCTCATATATATTATTTATCTAAACATGTGAACTACATCCTGCCAATTCTATCTCCAAAATGGAATTGAAAGAGTCTTCTTTCTATCTCCACTTCATGTTACCACCTCAAGTCACCTCCATGGTCTGTACCACTTTACTAGCCTAATCGGCCCTGTTTCCTCTCTGGTCCCACTGCTTTAATTCACTATGTAACAGCTTTAAATGTGTATCATATTTTGCTTTTACCAGCATAAAGTTCTTCAATAGCGGTCTACTGATCTTTCATAGTCAATTTCTTCCATTACCCTCACATCTCTCAACTTGCATAGGTGCCCTTTTCTGTCTGCTCTAGCCATCATGGCCTTCTTCCAGACCCTCAAGTGCACAGGATTCCTTCCTATCTGCCCTAGAACTTTTTCACATGCTCATCTCTCCCCAGGACATTCCCAATCTGTCTACCTTTACTACTTGCTGAGTAAGTCCCTGTTTACCATTGCCACGAGGTGTCACTCAACGACTCATGTATTGAGGACTTAATTTCCAAAGCAGCAATATTCAGAGGAGGAGCCCAGAGTGGTAATTGGATCAAGGGGGCTTTAGCTTCACTGGTGGATTAATCCATAATTTGATGGCTGTACTGGGAGGTGATGGACACAGGAGGTGGGGCCTAGTTGAAGGGAATGGCTCACAATGCTGTGACCTTAGGGATTATACTGGTCCCTGAGCCCTGCCTCTCTGGATCTTTTTCTTTCTCCTGGAGGCCATGAGGTGAGCAGCTTTCCTCCACCACACCCTTCTACATGTTTCTGTCCCACCACAGGGTATGAACTGAACCCTTTGAAACCATGAGCTCAAATCAACCTTTCCTCTTTTAAGTTGTCTTTCTCCAGTATTTAATCACAATAGCAAAAGCTAATGCAACCATCAGAATTTGCCTTGAATTTTATATTCTCAGACCTGCACTCATCTAAGTTATCTTCGTCCTTGAGCCCTGAGTTATTCTTCATGATACTTAAGACAATAATAATCACAGTGTTATCTTGGTTCACAAATTTAATTTGTTCCATGATTCTGGGGAAAATAGCCATTGTATTCATGATGCACTGCAGTGTCCACAAACAAAAGCAAAAATTTTTTTTCTTAAATTCTTTTATTGGTACATTTTAGGTATACAACACATTTACATTTCTCATTGGGAACTTGTACCGTTACATGATGCATCTTGGTTCTTATTTTTTCCCCATTCCTAGCCCTGCATTCACCCCCCTGCTTTTCCCTATTTACAAAGACTTTGTTTCCATTTTTTCCATTTCTCATAATTTTTCCTTTCCCTTCTTTCCTTTCCCCTACCCCTCCCACTTCCCCTACCATTTTGGACCTTTTCTTCCTATTTCAAATTATCAATTATTCATTTTAATTATGGGTACATTTCAGGCATACAATATAATGACATTGATCACTGGAGATTTGTACTTTTACATAATATATCTTGATTCTTATTTTTTCCCTCCTCACCTGCCCTCCCTTCAACCCCTCCATCCCTCCCTATTTACAAAGACTTTGTTTCCATTTTTCCATTTTCTCATATTAATTCCATTCCCTTCTTTCCTTTCACCTACCCCTCCCACTTCCCGTTTCCCTTTGCCCTTTTTTGTCCTATTTCACATTATCTATTATACCTTTAGTCCTTACTTGCACTTTCAGTTTCTCACACTAGAGAAACTATTCAGCATTTACACATGTGTGTCCTATTCATTTAAGAGTATTGCCTCAATGTGCATCCATTTAGCTATAAATGTCTCTAACTTCTCATTTTTGGGGGCTGAATAGTACTCTGTTTTATTTAAAAAACCACATTTTCTTTATCCAGTCTCCAGTTGATGGGCATTTGGGCTGCTTCCAAGCTTCAGCTATTACAAATTGTGTTGCTATGAACATGGGTGCACATATATCACTGTGGTATGATTCTTTTAATTCTTTGGGGAAGATCCCCAGCAGGGGAATAGCTGGGTCAAATAGGACTTCCAGTCCTAGTTCTTTGAGGCATCCCCATACTGATTTCCATAGTGATTGCACCAGTCTACACTCCCACCAGCAGTGGAGGAGGGTTTCTCTTTCCCCACAGCCCCGCCAGCATTTGTTATTTGTTTTCATTATAGCAGCCATTCTTTCTGGAGTGAAGTGGAATCTCAGCATTGTTGTTGTTTTCATTTGCATCTCTTGACTGACCAGTAATGTTGGAACATTTTTTCATGTTTATTTGCTATTTCTAGTTCTTTGTTTGAGAAATGTCTGTTCATTTCAGATGACTATTTTTGGATTGGGTCTTTAAATTTGGGAGGTCTGATCTTTTTAAGTTCTTTATAGATTTGAGATAGTAGGCCTTTGTCTGAAGAACAGCAGGTGAAGATTGTTTCCCATTTTGTGGGTTGTCTCTTCACACTGCTGGTGGTTTCTCTTGCTGTGCAGAAGCTACAAAAGCAAAATTTTGCTGAAATGCTTCTGTTTGGGAACTGAATTGTTTACAAACAGAAGTGTTCAAGAACTGAGGCATTACTGTTATTTGTTTGTGCACTCATTGCTTTAATGTTCAATCATTCTTGAATGTAGTAATTCTGGGAGGGAAGAATTGATTCCTGCTTTTCAATTTTAAAATAACAAATGCCTGTAACATAGCAGGTGGTTATTAAATGCTCATTGAGTAAATGTTCTCAGGAAGCCAGATGTGTTGCATGATGACAAGTCAATGTCATCATGTTGATATTACTGATATCCTATTACCATTACATTTTGGTAAGAAGGCAAGGATCTCCTAAGCGTTTTGCTCCAGAAATCATTTATATCAATTTTGGTTCTTGTGGTCTTTTCCACAAGGTAAAATTTGTCAATACATGAATTATATCTGATCAAAAATGCAGAAAATATTTGTTGAATTTATTACAAGTCACATGTTTGGATTAGAGACTGATAGGGAGAAAATTAGAAAATATAATGCTAGAAAGATGAGCAGCTATGTTTGTATTTCATTTCTTGAAAAACTAAATCCACATTTCTTTTATTATACCTGAGTACAGAGAACACAAAGATCTGTCTGACTTCTCTATGAATTTAATATTTTCTAACTGAATACTGAGTGTTTGAGAATAGCCCTGAAACAGTGGATTATCTGTGGGTATTAAGGAATGATTTTCATGATGGATTACAAATCAGATGATAGAAATCAAAAAGGTCCAAGAGCTGCTTTAGCAGAAAGTCCAGAGAGTTTCTTACTGATCCTGAGATGGACAGATTTGCTGAATCACACTCAGAAGTACAGTGAACATGACAAAACTAAGAGACAGGTCACAGAACTGTTGCACTCAAAACCTAATGGAGGACAGAAGGACAAAGGCACCATGTTGGGGAAGGCACATATGGGACACCAGTAACAAGACAGTGTATCCAGAAGCACTGTACCACCTGGGCCATGGAATGGAATGGGGAAGTGGGATGGGATGGGAAGATCTTAAATTCTTCATGATGGCACTTACTTTATTCCTGTTTTTCTGATTCTGGAATCTATCCCTTTAATATCATTATAGCTTTCACCTTCTCTCGTCTCGTTCTACTTTATTCTGATCACTTGTTTCCCTCCTCAGTCCCTAAGGAGCTTAGGGAATGGCTCATCTAGCATGTGTAAAGCCCTGAGTTTAATCCCAACATTGCAGAAACAAACAAAAAAATACTTCCTGAAGACAAGTAACATACCCCAGCACTAGCATTTAAAAAAAAACATGCAGGGCTGGGGATTTAGCTCAGTGGTTTTGCCGCCTGCTGTGCAAGCACAATGACCTGAGTTCGATCCCCAGTACCAAAAAACCCCCCAAAACTTAAAAAAAAATGCATGACATAATCAAAGCCACAATGAGATAGCATCACATACCCATTAGGATGACCATGATTAATGAAACAGAAAATTACAAATGTTTGTGAAAATGTGGCGAAATGGAATCTTTTGTACACTACTGGTAGGAATGAAAAAATTAAAGAGCCATTGTAGAAAACAGCATAGAAATTCTTCAAAAAATTAAAAGCAGAAATGCCATATGACTCGGCAATTCTATTCCTGGGTATACACCAAAGAATTGAAAGCAATGTCTCAAAGAGGTACCTGCACATCTTGGTTTGTTGCAGCACTATTCACAATAGCTGAAACAATCCAAGTGCTAATAACAGATGACCCGAGAAGCAAAATGTTACATACACACAATAGATTATTCAGTCTTAAAAAGAAATTCTGACACGTTACAACATGGGCAAACATTGAGGACATTATGCTAAATAAAATAATTTAGTAACAACAACACAATACTTTGTGATTCTAATATTCTAGGTGACCGAAATAACCAAAATCATAAAGAAAGAATGTAGAGGGGGAGTTGCCAGAAGTTGGTGGAGTAGGAAACAGGGAGTTGATTAGTGGGTATAGTTTCAGTTTTGCATGATGAACAGAGTTCTAAAGATGGATAGTGGTGATATTTGTACAAAAATATGAATGTACTTAACACTAACGAACTATACTTAAAAATAGTAGTGAATTTTACATTATATGTATTTTACTACAATAAAAATAAAGCCAAACAAAACGTAATGTTCGATGATAGCAATCATAATGAACGTGGTGATGGCAAAGTACTATGCATGATCCAGTAAACATTAGATAAATATAGCTAATTCCTATGCTTTTGTGGGTTTTAGAGGGCTTCAAAAATCATACAATCATCGTGAATGCTTAGTAAACAGTTTGTATCAAAAAGTTGTTAAAATTGACATTTTTTTCCCACTTTGTACTTAAAAGTATGGTCAAGTAGAGTGAAGCAGATTAAACATCCTAGTCTGATATTAGCTCTGTGAGATCAGATCAGGTCAAAAAATTTTCTGTGCTGTACTTTACTTATGAAATGCAAAGCGAAAAGACAGCATTTCCCCTCATCTGGAGTCATGGAAAAGGGTTGCCCATTTGTGGTAGACATAGAGTACCCTGTTGAGCCATTAGGCTCTCCTGCCAAGCACAGGCTCCATGCCTCGTGTGTCCAGTCCTTTGTGTGGAAGCTGGCCCTAGACTCAAATGGGCAAGACCCTCTTCTGGAGGTGAGCAATCTGGCTGCAAAGAGTTGGGTACAGTGCAGTACCCGAGGTAGACAGCAATAATAATATTCTCTTAAAGAAGTCAGACAAAGGAGGAATAACACACTTAGATGATCCGCAATATAGATAAACCATAAACGGCAAATTTAATCTTTTACTCACTTAACTTTCTGCTTCACCTACCCAAGATAACTGTATACACTGGTCACATTTTTAAAAGTAAATTTAATATATTTCTAGTCAGTTTTTAAATATTAAAGTCACTAATCTTTACCAATGGCCACAATATTTTTACTAATTTGCTATCATACACACATAAGATAGTAATTTTAAAAGGTGAAAGGAAGATTTTTAACTTACACCAAAGATTTTAATAAGATACCCGAACTATACTTAACATACATTAAAAAAAAAAACAACAGAAAAAGTAGGGGTCACTGTTTATACATTCACATATACTACGTGTATCTTGAAGAAGAAAATGTTCAAATGGGAAGGGGAAAGGGGGGAACAAAGGAAGGAAGGGAATATGGATAAAAATGTAAAAAATAATGGAAGGAAATAATAGAAACAAAGTTCTGTAAAGGGAGGGGGAAGAAAGATTGAAGGAAAGGGAGGGGGAATGGGAAAAAAAGAATGTACAGGTACAAATGTCCTATGATGGATGAATGTGATCATTATGTGGTTTTAAAATGTACCAATAAAATTAATTTGGAAAAAAAGATCACAGAAATATTTATAAAAAATAGTTTTAAAAGAGTAGAAAAGTTTACCTAAATAGAAATAATTTCAGAACTGTGAGGAAATTGTCTATTAATCATTGGAGTGCATAAACTGCTACAAAAAAAGATAAATTAAAACCTCCATACTGAGGTTATTTCTTGTCATTCACTAAAGTTTCAAACAATGTAATGGAGTATAATTATTTTTCATTTATCTTCACATTAAAATCTCCCATATTATCAAAAGTTCTGCTCATAATTCTGTTACTTGTTATTCTTGGGTAATCCTTAGAGAAAAATAATGATCACTTTATAATAAATATCTGCCATTAGCCCGCTGATAAATATTACTAAGTGATTATTACCTTGTAAGTGGTAGATCACTAATCTTTTAAGAGCAATGAATCACCCAAGAGATCTAGAGCGGTTAGGCTGATTTCTTCCTGTGCAAGTAACTTTTCACTGTTAATGCCAAGGCAATTATCTAAGGCTGAAAATAGCATGATAGGAAAATTTTGTTTCATAAGTGAATTGCATTAAAAAATTTTTTTCATTTCAGTAATTCATCAAAAAGTTGGTTATAATCATGAGAAGAATGAGCTTTTATTCAGTCACAAAATGCAGAAGTTATGTTATGAAAGCAACAAAGCTATAGTAGATGATGAGTGAGGACCTAAGATCTTTTTAACAATACTCTAGAAAGATCCTGGACCAAAGGTGACAGATGAGTAAAGCTACTGATGTTATGGATACATGCTATAAGACAGCAGGTTTTCCAGGCTCTGGAATGTTGGGTTTTCTGACAAGGCACATAAGGAAATGACACCATGCATCAGTCTTGAGCATTTATTCAGTAGAACAATCTACTCTCTGCTGGTGAAGACATGGTGGAACTGTTGATCCCCCTGGCTATGTCCATGTGTACAAAGGAAGGGCCCAAGCCTATATGTGACAGCTAGCTACTGAAAACATGCACATAGTTGTGAGGAGTTGTGTATAGCAGGAGACTCATTCACCGTCACAGCTTTTTTTCTGATAATACAAGTTGCCTTGTGGAGAGTTAAGTCTGTCCTCTACACATCACTGTTACTTATATACTAATTCTACAAATGTTACTGAACTGTATCGCCAATATGTATGAGGTTTGCCCATGCTAATGACCAGGATATAAAGAATTGAGTTGTATGTTCTATTGTCAAGCATGTAGTCTACCAGAAGAAAACAAAAACATACATCAAAAATTATGTTCTGTGGAACATGCTTCAAAGTATGAGATTATTTTTAAAGTCAGAATCCTTAAGGCCTGGCAAAGCCTAGGTTCGAGAGATGCCTCATTTTCAGAGGAGGTAGGTGCAACTGTTAAGAAACAAGTCTCATCCAATACTCATCTTACTGGCACAAAGAAAGGAAGAAAACCAACATAAAGGGAGCATGTGTGGACTGTGTGGCCTCAATGATAACTAAGCAGTGGCATCTACATGGAAGCACTGGCCCAATAGATGGCTGGTGCCAGCCAGTCAAGTCAGGAATCCTGTCACCTCTTGTCACCTACTGCAGTGTATGAAGAATTCTTGCTACTTTCTCTATCTTCTTTGTTGTTGTTGGTGGTGTCATATTAGTGAAACAAAATAATGAGTATTTTTGGTATACTGGCACATGCATATAACATACATTGATTATTTTCATCCTTTCCCCGACCACATTCCACATCTATAAAAGTCCAGTGTCTAGCTTCCTGTCATTTCTCCTTTATTTTTATTTATTTTCAGATTGTCCATCTAAGAGGAAACATAATATTTAACTGAAACTGGCTTATTTTGCTTAACATGGTGATCTCCAGTTCCATCCGTTTTCCTGTTAACTAACATGTGATTTGGTTCTTCTGTGTGCCTAAGCGGTATTCCATTCATTGTATATAAATACCACATTTATTCCATTTTCCATGCCTTACAGAGGGCTCCAGAATACTGCTATCTGGATCCCTGGAAGTTAACCATACAAAGAACAAGCATAAAAAAGGAATAATAAATTTACAAAGTCTAGGATGAGGGAAGAAATGTGGCACAGGAATGCCCAGCAGAAACAGTTAAGCTATACTATAGAAGGAAGGGAGAAGAGGAGCAAAAGGATTGGAAGTAGGAGTCTCAATCTCTTCTGACTTGGTGCCAATCCTTCCTTTCATCCTTCACAATAAATACTTAGGACAGCCTTTACTACTGAAAAAACTCCCCAAAACTAGCTTCTCTCTACTGCTTCCAACTCCCTCCTTTCTTCCATTATGCTTATTCATATGCTCTAATGGTTGTATTTTTGCACTGGAAACTGGTAGTAAGCTCATCTAGTATCATAGAATTTCCCTGTTTATCTGAATAAAGACTTAAGTTGATCTAGATTTTCTTTTCCAAGATAATGCCAGATTAACTATCACCTAGGATTACAGAAACAATGCTTCCAGAAGGGATGTCTGGGGTGTGATTCACTTTTATAAAATATCAAATTTTAGTACTGATTTTATTTTCAAACTTTTGATTTGGTTAATAGCAAATAAGTGACTGTAATTGTTTTTAGGTTTAGCATTCATCCTTACAAGTTTTCCATATTTCAGCTTAAATATTCTCTTGTTGATAATATTCTTCACTTTAATAAACAACAGATTTCTTAGTTTTTTTCTGAAACTTTAGTGGGGTTTCTGGAATATCACTGAATATTTATTGTACTTACATTTGCATACATATGTATACACAAGCATACATATCCACTTACTTAAGAGGGAGCAAAAAAATAGCCTCCCTTGCTCTGGCAATTTTATAACATTTTCTGGATACAAAATGTTCAATGAATTTCCAAATAGAAAATAAGCATCACAGTAAAGCTTCAGTAATTCAAGTTAATTGGAAAAGGCTAGTCTGAATAGCCATATTTGTGATATATAGGATATTTTTCTAAGGAAATGAAGCAGTATTTCTTTTAAATAAAAGGATGCATTACTTCCTTTAAAAATTAAAAATTCTATCAGAACTCCATTAGGAAAATAGGTAAGTATCAGCATGTTACATGCAAACTATTGTTAAGGATTTGCTTGAAATTTTTTTTTTTCTTTTGGTACTGGGGATCGAACTCGGGACCTTGTGCTTGTGAGGTAGGCGCCAGAACCACTAAGCTAAATCTCCAGCTTGATATCTTATGTATACTCACTTTCTTAGCATTTTGCTTATCTAGAACAGAAAGACTTACCTAAGTTTGTATCAGGTAAATTATTGTCATAGTAAAAATTATTAAGTATTATTAAATTTCCTCATCTGAATTCTAAATGCATGTTTTTATTCAGGACAACATACAAAAGGAGTAACAGACTCATATTTAATTGCTACCTACAAAGATCTGTACAACTTTAGATTGTCTCCATTTTTATAATCATAATGGCTTAGTAAGAGAAAATGTGCCTGAATTTAATAATTAATTTGTTCACAGAATCACAAAAAACACTTATTGGTTCCTTATGTGAAAGACACTGTGTTAGGCAATTAATTTATTGAAGCTTGGCTCAGTCACTTGGTTTGATAACTTTTTAAAAATAGACTACTGTGTTCTTGAGAATATAAGGCTTAATTTAATTAATTACTGCAGAACTACAATATCTTAGTTCAGTTAGTTTTGTCACTATTCAACAATAAGATATTATACTGTATACCTTAAATGTACCAATATAATTAATAAAATAAATAGTTCACCCTATAAAAAACACAACAATAAGATATATCATCTGTACTCATGGATTTGAAACAAAACATACTCTTACATTAAACACAGTATTTGTAGTAACAGCAACTCATCACTGGAATACAAATGTTAAGTTACTACAATGCAAATCAGATTGTACATGATGCCAAATGGAAAGTATAAACACTCTGGATCAGTGGGTTTTCTTGCACTGAAAGCATTCTTTCTATTTTCTGTCTCACAAAAGCCTCACTTCTGGTTCTGCTTGTATTTTTTTTTTCCCTCTCCGTGTCTTCAGTCCTACAGTAAGGGGGTGTTGCAGAGATAGAAGCCATCATGTTGGACCCTTAAAAGGAAACCCTAGGACATTTCAGTTCAATGTCACATCTCAAACTCTGGGATGTTGGGTTGACAGATGAATAGATGGATGGATTAGTGCTACTGGCTTTGACTTTTAATGTTAGATAAGGAAAAGTAATTCTCCTGGAGGGACTTCTGACTTCTTGGGGTCAACAGCAGAAGTGGTGGCAGCAAAGTTTTATTTCAGTTGATCACCTAGAAGTTATCTATTCAGCTGTACTCAACTTTTTACCATATAAAGAACTATGAAAATAAGCAACTTCAGCACAGTATCAAATCCCCCCAAAATACTCAACATAATGATTTTTGTTTGTATTGACCGATTTTTAATATAATTAATTCCTGGGAGAAAAGGGAGGTAAAATTTAATGAAAAAATATTGTAGATTGTGATAGTACTCACTGAAGCTAACCTAGAATTTAGAAATTCCATTGTGAGTCTATGAAATATTCATAGAGATGTCTCATGTAGACATATGAAGTTTTTAAACTCCCACCTGTATCTATTAAATATATACTTTTCCACTTATAAAGTTTTCTATATTATGAACTTATATACTTTACTGCCATGTACCCAAATTGAAAAAGATGAGCTTCAAATGGAAAGACTTTTACACATCTGTTGTTTTCCTAATTCACTGAATTTTAAACATTCAGTTCCTTTTACTAGAAATAATTATTTCTCTGTGCCCTGTACTCTTGTTAGTAGGCTAATTGTTTGAACTCATATGTATCATATTTAGATTATTATTTGTTGGAAGAAAGTGAGGCTATTAGATTATAAAAAGGAATTTTAGGTGATTACTAAGCATTCTCATTAGAAATTTGCGCTTTATATAGCTTGAGGGCTACAAAATCTCTAAACTTAGGAGCATTTGAATTAAATTAAGAAATTAAAAGCTATATAACAGGCACTTCATCCCTGCTAATAAGAGCAAAGAAACAACCTAAAGGACAATTTTTACAAAATAATTTTATGATGCACCAAAACAATAAGAAATGCTAATACATTATAATTATGAGAATGGTGTAAGAACATGAAAGATGTGTTTGCAGTGTAAGTATTAAAATACAAAATAGTTTAGATCATGCATATCATTGCAAAAATATAAATACATATGAATTTTCTTTCATTTACTGGTGAAGTACCCTCCTCCTTCAAGCTTTGTGCCATCTATACAAATGGTCCATGAAGTCAATCAAGTAAAAAATCTGGATATCATCCTTGAGTACATTTACTCATTTTTCTCCATCACTTAACAAGCTCTGCTTATTTTGCCTTCTAAGTATTTCTGTATTTGTTAGGGTTTCTACCCTCTCTACTACTCTCCTTCTCTTCTCTTCTCCTCTCACCTTCCCTTTTCTCTCTCCTATCGTCTCTTCTCATCCAATTACCACTGCCGTGGCTATATTAGTCTCTCAATTTGATTTAATGACTGATGTATCTTTCTTCCAGTTTTATCTCTCTCCATATCACAACCACTATAACCTGTTTAAAAAGTAAGTCTGACCATATCACTTCCCTGCTTAGAATTCTTCCATGGCTACCCATTCCTTATGCTGGGTTTTCTGACTTAGTTTATTTGCATATATGTGCTTAAAGTGCAATTTTAAGGCATCTGTGACTCCTCCCTCAACAAGCTAAGCCTAAGTGGCCTACAGTACTGTATATAGTTTCAGGTCCTGGAATGGTGTATATGGTCCTCCATATCCTGGTTCTTACTGACTGTCCAGCTTGTTCATTGCACAAAAATTGCCTTGGATGTTGATTAGTTGCATACTAATCCCTACCAGTAATGCCTAAGCAGCCTTGATCTAGTTTTTCTTGACCTCACCCATTGTTTGAGAAGCGCCTGAGGTTCCTCCAGAAACCCTTCCCTGAAATACATTCCCTAAGTACAACAAGCTTGTTGACACTGAGACCATGTGCTGCATTCCTGCCAAGCCTCAAGATCAGAACAGGCAGGGAATGGGTCTAACTGTATCCCCAAGCCTAACATGTGAGCCTAACATATTGCCTGAGACACATCAGCAGGTAAATAAATAGCCAAGCAATGTGTGAAAGGGAAGGTGAAAACATAAAATCAGTCAAAACAGAGTTGTGGAACTAGGTCTAATTTTGGTTTTTCTTTAAAAGATGAATTTAAAACTCCTATCTTTCTAGTAATTTCTACAATATTTCATGAGGTAAATAGCGAGTGACTGTGTTAGAACCTATGTTAGGTGAGACATACGATGGTCTTTAATTTAAAAAAAACCTAGAAAATATACACTATAATAGGATGTCATAAAGGATATCAATTTAAAATTTCAAACTATAAATGCTTGACTATTATTATAAATAAGTCAGCTGAAACATCAAATGAAACATTTAAGATAATTTAAAAGCCCACAAAAAATAACATTAACAGAATGTAGACAATTCCCAATCAGATCATAAATATCCTGCCATGCGCACACTAGATGCTCAGAAGTCTAGGACCAGAAATTTTTTTAGTCAGTACTAGAGTGCACTAGTTTGTGAAAGACAACAGGTAGGGCATGGGATTGGTGATGAGAAATGGAAAAGATGCAAAGGGGAAGGGGAAGTGGGAGGGGTAGGGGAAAAGAAAGAAGGGAATGGAATTAATATGAGAAAAAGAAAAAATGGAAACAAAGTCTTTGTAGATAGGGAGGGGTGGAGGGGTTGAATGGAGGGCAGGGGAAGGGGGAAAAATAAGAACCAAGAGAGATTATGTAAAGGTGCAAATGTCCAAAGATGAATGTCATCATACTGTATACTTTAAATGTAGCAATAAAATTAATTTTTTAAAAATTAGGTATATATTACCATTGCATTCACCTTAGAGAATTTGTACATGTACATGATAGATCTTGTTTTTTTCCCATACCCCTTCCCGCTCTTCCTGCACTCCTCCCTATTTACAAATGCTTTGTTTCCATTATTTCCTTTTCTTTTTCTTTCTCTTCTTATCTTTCTCCCATCCCCCTCCCAGTTCCCCTTCCCTTTTAAACATTTTAAGAATGCTATTTATGTGGAAGTTAAATATTAAATGAATAAATGAATGTATACATGCAGGACAATGTGCTATATATCATGATCTTTGCCACCCATATGACAGATTCGCCTTAATTTGAGGTCTAAATTCTTTGTGGAAGCGGTGAAACATATTGAGAAAAGATAGAAAAATAAGATCTTTTTCAAACTCAAGATAGGGAAAAAGATCTTCTAAACTCAAGAGTATGCCTTCCTGCAGAACAGAAAACAGTTCAGCAGAGGCTTGTAAACAGCCCAGAAGTACTTTTGGAAGATTCCAGTGTGTTATTTGATATTCTGAAATGTCAACCAGAAATTCAATATATTTTTCCCATTACAAAATATGCTTTGACTATTTAATTATTCTGATAAGTTATTACTTTTTCCTTTTAATATCATCTTTGTTCCCACGAAGAGGAGGAGAGATCCAAGCTGACTTCATGCATGCAGACTCTGCCCTTTTAAAAGGAAAGGCAGCTAAAGATACTGTCACATGAGGTTGAATCAGCTCCAGTAATTCTGGCCCAGTACAAGTAGAAAGAATCCTTTTCCTTTAAATCCCTAACATCATTTCCTAAAGCTCTGAATATCCAACATTCTTTATATATTTGTAGTATTCATATATATATATAGTCATTTTTAAAGTCCAATGAATGTGTTTAAGATAAAGCTTAAGTTTTCCCCTTCTCCTGCCCCCATCCTTTCCAAATCACTATTATTTTATTCTCTGACTACTACCATGTCCCTACCCCACTTTCTATCCTGGGCTCCCATAATCCCTTCACCACACTGTGGAGAGAGAGGGCTTTGTAAAATGAAAGTGGATTATTTCATTTCCTATTTTTAAACCCTCCCATGGCTTCCCACAGCACACAGTGTAACTCTAAATTTCTTCTGCAGGCCCACAAAGCCTTTTGAGCTCTGACCCACTCCTATCTCATACAGTATTTTATATCCCTGTTCCCTGGTCCTTATGAGGCTTATTCCGCACTGGCCTCTGTTCTAGTCCTCCCTGAGATCCCTCTTTCTCAAGGTTGTAGCTGTTGTTCACCCTGGTGGCTTTCCTGTTCCAGGTCTTCCCAACATTTAGGTTTCTACTCCTAATATCTTAATGGTCATACCCTGGCCACCCTCTCTAAGTCAGCTCTTAGTCCTGCCCCAAATGCCACTGTTTTCTTTACAGCCCTAGAACTAAAATTATCTTGCAGGGTTTCTTTATTTACTTATTAGCTATTTTTTTCTTCCCCTGGATACTACAGTGTAAGCTCTGTCTTGTCCAATATCATATTCCCAAGGCTTAGCAGGTATACAATAAATGTTTACTGGTTGAATTAATTAATGAATAATAGGAATGCAGTGCCACTAAGGTCAAACAAAAAGACAGAAGTCAATGAATGGACATTATACATATTTTGACTCCAAACTTACTAGTGAGATTTCTAAATCTCACATTTATCATCCTATTTTATAGAGAAAATCTTAGAACCTCATGTAAAAGTTTCTAAACATTACAAGTGTATTTCAACTTTTAAAATAAACCATGCTTTTCAGTATATCTCAAATACTGGATGAAATTTAAAATGGTTAAATTGGAAAGCTTAGAAACTAGCCATCTTGTGTTTTTAACTGTGGCTCTGCTACTTAGCTATTTAGTTATTTAGTTGTGTAATTTATTAACTTCACTTCTGTGAGCTTCTGTGTCTCCATCTATCAAATGGCAAAAGAATTATCTAACAGACTAATGTAAGATTAAATGAATTAAAATACTTGAACATAAACAGTGTTAGGTACACAGTAGGCACTCTATGAATATTAGTTATAATTGTTACGATTACTTTGATACAATGAATAATATACTGTAACTGCATAACTGGACATCATTGTATTGGGTAGCAGGTTAATATGTTTAGGAGAATCAGAAGCGAGTAGTAACAATTTAAACATTTACACCATAAGAATACAAATAGAATATATACTCCCCACCCCTTCAGACAAGTGATTCTTTAAAATATTGTGGGAAATGGGCCAGGGATTTAGCTCAGTGGTTCTGCCGCCTGCCTTGCAAGCGCAAGGACCCGAGTTCGATCCCCGGTACCAAAAAAAAAAATATTGTGGGAAAATACATGTAACATGAAATGTGAACCCTTTAATCATTTCTAAACTTTTTAAGATCCCAAATGGAACATTGTATCCATTAAACAATAATTCTCTGTTGTCCCTTCGTCTCCAGCCTCTGGTAATTTCTAACTTACTTTCTGTCCCATGCATTTGCCTTGTCTAAATACTTCATCTAAGTAAAACCATGCAATATTGTCCTTTGGTATCTGCTTTTGCTTTCAGGATTCATGCATGTTGTAGTCAGTATCAGAATTCAAATCCTTTTTAAGGCTGAACAATCTTCCATTGTATGTATATCCCACATGTTAAAATATATTATCCATTGGTGGACATTTGGGTTGTTTCTACCTTTGGGTATAAGTATTTTCTTTAGCCTCTGCTTTTGAAATCATTTTGAATATACTAAGAAGTTAAATTGCTGGATCATGTAGCAATGCTATATTTAACCCGGTGAAGAATCAACTGTTTTTCAGAGTGGCAGTGCCATTTTTCCCTGTAGTAGTACATAAGGTTTGAGTTTCTCCTTGATACTTGTTAATTTCTGGGTTTTTTGTTTTGTTTTGTTTTGTTTTGTATCGGGGATCAAACTCGACCTTGCACTTGCGAGGCAGGTGGTGGCACCACTGAGCTAAATCCCCAGGCCCCGTTGTTTTTTAATCATGGACAACCTAATGGAAGTGAAGTGGTATTTCATGGTGGTTTTGTTTCATATTTCCCTATTGATTGTCTTTTCATTTACTCACTGGCCAATTGTATATTTTTTATGAAGAAATATCCATTCAAGCCCTTTGCCTATTTTTAAATTAGATTTTTGTTTTTTGTTGTTGAGTTGTAGAAGTTCTTTACATATTTCGGATAATACTCTTATCAGATGTATGATTTGCAAATATTTTCTCCCATTCTGTAGGCTTTGTGTTTACTCTCTTGATAGTCTTTGGATACAGAAAATTTTTTTAATTTTGATGTCCAATTTATCTATTTTTTCTTTGGTTATTTGCTTTTTGTGTCACATCTGAAAACTATCGCTAAATCCAATGTCATGATTTTCTCCTATATTTGTTTTTAAGAGTTTTATCTCTTATATCCATTTGAGATAATTTTTATATATGGTGTATATTGCATGTGGATATACAATTTTGCACTAATAATTTTGGTACAGTATAGGAAAAGACTGAAAATGCCATATAGAATTTATAAATGTCTATAAAGAATAATTTAAAATGCATTCAATGTTTCCTTTAGATTCCATGTTAGTTACTTTTCTCTCATTGCTGAGACAAAATACCTGATACCTAAAGTTAAAGGGTAAAAGCTTCATTAAGGTTACAGTTCCTAGAGGTTTCAGTCCATAATTGGCTGGCTCCAAGGCAGGGTGGCATGGCAGAGGGGCATCACAGAAGAGAAACAGTTCTTGGTGCCCACACAGTGGCAAAACAACAAAAGGACCATAACAGTGTCTTTCAGTCCTTTTTATTTTATTCAAGCTACTTAGGGCAAGTAGCACTCACACCCTTAATCCCAGTGCCCTTGGGCCTACCTAGCCTCACCATGAATCAATCACATACTCTAGAGTCAGCCATCTAGAAAAAGCTGGAGGCTTTGGAGGGCCACCTAAACACAAGCCATAACAGACAAAAGCAATAATATATACTTGTTACCAGAATTTTAAGCAATTTACTTCTAAATATCTTACACAATAATTTAAGAAAATTTGCCAGTATTCAATTCAAGTCATTATAGTACAAGACCTTTTCCAAAGGTTAGAATTTATATACATTTATCCTCCCTGGAATAAAAATAGGAAACAGAAAACATGAAATTAGCTTTAATGTTGTTATAGTTTAGAAAATTCATTTGTACCAATAATAGAAATGTGTAAGTAGACATGTAAATAGATTCCTGTAAAGTATAAATGAAATAGTATCAGAGAAGTTTATTCTTATTTTTTATGGTAAATATAATTTAAATAATTAGTTAAGGATGCATTTATGCCAATAAATACATTCAATAAAGCCACAGGCTACAAAATCAGCATATACAAATCAGCATTATTTCTCTATACTAACAACAAATTATCTAGAAAAAAAATCAGGAGCTGGGTGTGGGGGCACACAACAGTAATCCCAGCACTTGGGAGGCAGAGCCAGGAAGATCTCCCGAGAGTTCAAGGCCAGTCTGAACAGCATTGCATGACCCTGTCTCAAAAGAAAACAAAAATCAGGACAAGAGTCCATTTCTTACTAGATACAAAAAGAAGGAAAATCAAATCCTTATGAATAAATGTAATCAAAGAAATGAAAGGTCTATACATTAAAAAGTATAAAATACTAATGAGAAAAATTAAAAACACAAGTAAGTGGAAAGATAGTCTGTGTTCATGGTACTGAAAATGCATTTTTTTTCTGGTACTGAAACTGAATCCAGGGCATTTGCACTGAGCTATATCCCCAGCCCTTTAAAAAATATGGGTTTTTTTTGAGTAGGGTCTCATTAATTTTCTAAGTTGTGTAGGTTGGATTTGAACTTGAAATCTTCCTGCCACAGCTCCCACAGTGCTGGAATTATAGGTGTGAACCACCATGAAAATTATTAATATTCTCTATTTATTATTAAACTGTCCCTACTCAAAGCAATCTAACAAATGCAATCCTTAGCAAAATTCCAATGACTTTTTTTTAACAGATGTAGAAAAATAATTTTAACATTAATATGGGGTCACCAAAGACCTCAAAGATAATACATATGTTGAATAGCTTAATTTAACCACTTCAGAATGTATACACATAGCAAAACACTGTGTAGTACATCAGAGATACATATTTTATTTGTCAAATAAATAATACAAGTAAGTTAAAAAAGAATATGGTTCTGAAGAGGCCAAAAACTCCTTACTCATGAAAATATGTATCATTTTTTTTCACACTTTACCATTTGAATTCTAACTCATAATATTCCACAATAGCCCACAAAATGTGCTAATCTCACAAAATATACATCACACTGTGTAACTGGATCAATCTCCCCATTTCAAACTTAGAGGTGTAGTACTTAGTGATTCATAAGATTCTGTTTATAAATATATGTCTTAAATATTATAAAATTATTTTAAATGTACATAAGTCACTCCTTACAATCAAATTCATTTTAAGATGCCATTATTCTTTCTTTGTAAATATTTTAAGTAACTCCAGCATGAAGTACAAAAGACTCAAAACCTGCTTGACATGTTTCATGGCAAGTGATGCTGTCTATCAACTAACAGAGCAGCAGTCATTCCTAGTTAGTGTGGCACAAATAAGTATGAGGAGGAAATGAATATAAAGAATACCATCTAGAGATAATGCAATAGCTGCTATGGCTTGAGTACAGATTGTTGTCCAAAGTGTTGAAGACTTGGTCTACAGGGTGGAGGGCTGTGGAGCACTGATGGAGCTCAATGCAAGGTAATTAGGTCCCTGGGGATGCTGCCTTAGAAAGGGATTAAGGTGGTTCTTGTGGAAGGAACCTCAGTTCCCACAAAAGAGGTTGTTATGAAAGAGAGAGAATGGCCTATTCCCACTCTCAGGTTTCCTGTCTTGCCATATGATTTCCTTCTCCTATGTGCCCTCACTATAATATCACACCCACCATGATGTGATAGAGCCAGCGGGTCCTAGACACAGTGGGTGCCATGAAGCCTCCGAAACTGAGAGCTAAAAAAAACGCTTTTTCTTTACAAATTAGCCAGCTTCAGTTATTTGGTTATAACAATGGAAAACTAATACAGTAAGCCACTTACAAATGAGTTCTGTTCCGCGAGAACATTTGTAAGTCAGATTTGTTCTTAAGTCTGACAAAGTGAGTCTTATACACCTTTGACACCAATATACAATGTATATTGCTTTGTACTTCCTAGCAGTCCACTCCACATTCCCACTCCTTTTCTTCCTGCTTCCAGACATCCTGGGCTCTGATTGAACATTGTACTACCGTGCATTCTTGCACTGCACAGTAAGCACACAGCAGCAGAGCTGTGACAATGTCCAGCAGACACGTGAACTACTTCCACAATTTGTTTGCATCTAGGAATGTTCCTAACACAAGGTCCATTCCTATCTCTGAAAGTTCGCACCTCAAATGTTCATACATCAAGGATTTACTGTACAGATATCTTCAATAGTGATCAGGAAAAAATGTCCGACCTCTATAGGGTCTTCATCAGACTTTGCTTGAATTCTTGCTCTTCCATCTACTGTTTTTAGGGAATTTATTTAACCTTGTTACCCATCATTTATGCAGTGCCGAGACCAATAGTTGTTGTGTGTTTACTTATGATAAAGTTTATAATGTACTCAGCAAAAAAACTTAGCATATATTAAGAACTCAACAATTTTGCCAATTGTTATTTCTATTTCACTTGATAAAAAATCATGGGCTTTTTCTGGGTTTAAACATTATGTCTTCCTTTTATTTTTTAAAGCAATGCAGTATGAATAGAGATTTACAACAAAAAGTCTACATATAAAATGAAGAGAGGGGTTGAAGGGAGGGCAGGAGAATGGGGAAAAAATAAGAACCAATATATATTATGTAGGGCTGGGGATTTAGCTCAGTGGTTTCGCCACCTGCTGCACAAGAGCAAGGACTCAAGTTCGATCCCTGGTACCAAAAAAAAAAAAAAGAGAAGAAAAAAGATATATTATGTAAAGGAACAAATTCCCAATAATGAATGTCAGTATATTGTATACTTAAAATGTACCAATAAAATTTATGAATGAAAAAAAAGAGGAATAATTTTAAGCAAAAAAAAATGAAGAGAATGAATTTGTGTGCAGGAAGGATTTTTTTTTTTTTTACAAAGACCTGTGTACCTTGTTCTAAAAAATAGAGACATTTTAGAGGTTTTATCTGAAATATAACTTATTCCTATTGACTTACTTCTCCAGAGACATAATGGTGTAGAGATGATAACAGGACAGGATATCACAGTAGGGGTGAATATTAGCGGAAACTGCTCATTTCATGGCAGAAACAGGAAGGGCACAGGGTCGCAAAATACCCATCAAGGACACTCCCTATCCCCTGATCTCAATTAGATCCTACCTTTTAAATCAATGGTGATGAACCTATGGCACATGTGTTATTTGTTTTTCTTTTGAGACAAAAGATGTTAATGTATGAGTTGCTTTTTCTAAACTAAAACCTCAGTATTCAGGTTTAATTGCAGTGTTGGCACTTTCGATAAATGAATGGATTTTCAGGGGCCGTTTGGGGACTTGTCTCTAAAAGGTTCTAAGTGTTCCACCACCTCCCAGTAACACCAAGCCTTTAACATGTGGGCCTTTGGTGGGCATTCCAGGCCAGGTATAACACCCCGAGGCACAGGGAAGAAAGTTATAAAAAGATATTCAGGTTTAGTAACATAAGCATGTAATTCATAGCGTGGGATTTTTAACTTTCTTAGATTCTACCATCACTATTCTTGTTTTTTAAAATATTAAATACTGCATTTTGTACAAAACCACCTCCATTTTCATTATGTTCATTCTTTTCTTTATAAATAGACCAATCACCTGCTGGGAGACAAAATGTACTGAACTGTTCAAAAAAGCCAATATACTTGAGAGTTGGTCTTTTGAAAATTAGCGTCACCCTGCTTCCTCTGTCTTTACCCTACCTTCAGGCTCCTTAAAAGGTAGTCTATGGGCCAGGGATTTAGCTCAGTGGTTCTGCCGACTGCCTCGCAAGTGCAAGGATCCGAGTTTGATCCCCAGCACCAAAAAAAAAAAAAAAAAAGGTAGTCTACATCTACTTGTATTCTCACAGCTGAAGAACTGATCTGGAAGCACCAAGGTAGTTCTTTCCAACTGTGCCTTTATACTCTGAGTATATTTGCCCTAATAGCTGATATTTAAAGTAATACAAGGTTTATTAGCCTTTTGCTTTGCTGGGCAGTTTATGAACACTGTCTTATTTAATCCCTTCAAAAAAGAAAATATTATGAAGGAAAGAATGTTCATTGTAGAGATGCAAAACATGAGGCTTGGTATAGGTAAACTGCAAAACCAACAAAGCTACCAAGTGAGGGATATGGGTCCCATCTGTGGATCTGACTTCAGTACTGTGCTCTTGACAATACACAATGCTTCCAGCATCCTACAACAGTACATATTGAACAGAGCATATTTGGTTTTCACAATATATCTAGGCCTGAATTATTTTTAAATCACAGGCTATAGTAATAATTCATGTTAATTTTATATCAATTTCATAGAATTACCTTTGATACTAGTCAAAAATGGAAAATAACAAAAGCAAGACCACTTGGAGCTTTGAGAGGGTCAGTCACATGGGCAGAGATGTTTTAGGCCAGTGATAAACACTGGCATTGAAAGTTTAAGCCAATGGCAAAAATTAGGTTTCAATAACTGAAAGAAACTAAAGTAATTATCAACATTCACTAAAACAAAGTTCCCTTACCCTCTTGCTCATATTCAGAGAGGAAATTTGATTTCCACAAAGAGGACATGGTAGAAAGAACCCTCCAACTTAGCTCTAGCTAATGTGCTCTTGAGGGCTAAGGTGACAGCAATCTGCTCTTCATTCCTCCCTCTCCTGGTGAATGGGTCTGGGTTTCAAAGAGGCCAAATGCCCAGTGACCTACCTCCACAGACATTGGGTCCTTAATATCTGTCACCTGTTTTGTATGCCTCATATTTTTCAAGAACAGCATATTTACAGAGCCTTCTAGACCAGGCTGTCTCAAAGCTGCCTTGAAGAAACACGCAGTCAGATAAATGAAGAGGCTTCAGGTAAAATCTTTATAGAAATAAAAAAGAAAAACATATATTTGCACTCACTGTAATATAAATGAACAAAGGTAATTAGTTGTTCATAAAATTCAGTTCTTGAATGTAAGAGTGTAACTGTAAAATTAAAGACAAAATAGGAAAAAAGGAGTTAATTAGAAGCTGGTAATTTACATTAAAATATTTTCTTTTATTAAAATTATTCTTTTTAGTAAGGTGTTCAAGATTGTTACGAGTTCATCATCAAGTTAACAGAAACTTAGACAACTTAATTTGTAGCCTTTCATATTAGTTTAAGAAAATCTGGAAAGTACAATGAAGTAAGACCAATGAAATATTATTTTTCAGGGCAATTTTCCTATGGTGGAAATGAGGAAAGTTAAGTTTTGTGATTTCAATACTTTAATTATTACTTGGGGATAGGTAATCTCTTTGTGCAATCTGCAGCTGTCTGTTGGTCTAGTTATATATCTACATCTCTCACTTTCTACGTGAGAAACTAGCTTCATAAGTGCTGTTAACAGGACAGACTCCACAAGAGAAGTGTGGAAACCAATTTGGAGACAATAAAGCCAATTAACTCCAAAGTCATGGGCTCAGAAAACATTAAGAGTCAATACCAATCTGGTTTATGCAGAGAAATATGTTGACACTGGTTCCTGCACTGTTATTTTAATTCACGATGGCTAAGAGCCCAGACCACAGTAACAGCCTTCAGGACAAAAGCAAAAGGGATAGTTTTAATATTTATTATTTTAAAAGAATCTCTGGCTATCCTAAGCCCTAAGAAATGATGCCTGCCTTCTCCCCACAGTATTTTTTTTATTGTTTTTGTTTTTTTAAGACAGGGTTTATGCTATTCAGACTGGCCTTGAACTCGCTAGGTAGCCCAGGCTGGGCATGAACTCATGGGGATCTTCCTGCTTCAGCCTTCTTAATGCTGTAAAAAGATATGTGCCACCACACCCAGCTTCCTCCCCAGAATATAATTTATTAAACCAGTGACACAACAATCCAAATAGAACATATTTACATAAGAACCATCTTAATACAAAAGTTGCAGATAAAGGGAAAAGTACCTGAAAATATGTCAGTATCTGACAAAGTCTAATTGACTTTCAACTATTATTTTTATACTGAAAGTCCTCTGGGACCATTTAGAAGATTCAAGAAATATGATAAAGGAGTTCTCCTCATATAAGGGAAAGAATACATAAAATATTTACTAATAGCAATTTCAATCCAGTAGACTGGGAGGAAATGTTCATTAAAAACAAAAAGAACAACAACAACAACAAAAATTATCAGGGCCAGGGATTTGGCTCAGTGGTTCCCTCACCTGCCTCACAAGTGCAAGGTCCTGAGTTCAATCCCTGGTACCACACACACAAAAAAACAACAAAAAAACCCCAAAAAGAACACCAACAATGACACATGCGCACATGTGTACACACAACACACAGCCTTTAAGGAAACAGAATTTATTTCAGGAGTTGGGTTTTTTAAAGTATCTTTTGAACACTGAATAATCTATTCACAAATTATAGTTATGTATCTAATTTTCCTAAGAATTCTGTCATAGTTATTTTTCTCATTGCTGAGACAAAATATCCAACAACCAAGGTTAAAGGAGGAAAGGTTTATTCAGCTCAGTTTGTAGAGGTTTCAGTCCATAATCAGCTGGATCCAAGTCAAGTGGCATGGCAGGCAGGAATTGCAATTGAGAAACAGTTCATGGCAGGCAGAAGGTAGCAAAGCAAGCAAGCAAGGGATGACCACAGTTCTTTCTATCCCTTCTATCTCCAGGCTACTTAGGGTGTGCACTAACATCCTTAATCCTAGTGCCCTTGACCCTAGCATCCCACGATGAAGTAAGTAATCCAGCATTACACACTCTAGATCCAGCCACCTCTGAAAAAGTCCCACCTATGACCACATGAGGCTATGGGGTGACATCCAGACACAAACTCTAACATATTTAGTACTGACTTCAATTATTTTCTCTTTATGATGAGACAATTTGAAGATTTCTCCAAACACATACTCAATTAATCTCAGCCCCCTTGGCCTACTCTGGGTGTTCTAATAAAGCAGAGATTTTGTCCAATATCTATTGTACAGTGAAGCAAGCAAAAGTCTCTATATAACACAGAGAGAAGCTCTATGGAGATGTCTTTACATTTTGTAGCCTCCTCCTGCCAAATGACGGAGACCAACAATTATTATTCCCTCCTTCCTCCCTACCTGCAAGAAAGAAGTCTTCTTCCCTTGAAGATCAAAGGCTTCATCCCTGATATAACTTTGTTTAAGCTCTTTCATTCTGAGTCATCCTCTTTAGTTTCTTCTGACTCCTTGTTTTCCTGGGAATTCAATATCCTCTTCTTCACCAAATCCTTCTAATCTGCCCATAAGTGAGTCTCCCAACAATATCTCCATCCACTCCCATTCTCCCTCCACCTATTACTTTCTCACAATTTTACTACCTCAAGTAGATCTCTCATGGACATTCCACAGTCATTTCAAGTTGTGCACAGATATATATTCATGTTAACCTACATCCCTATAATACAATAGAATTAGATTTTACACAGTACCACTGCCTACCCTAAGCAAGCTAAACTCTTGATTCCACTTTCTTCTCCATGTCTGAATCCAGTCATTGGCCACCGTCTGCCACATCCTCTCTCTAAAATCCCTATACACTTGATCCCTTCCTATCCATCCCTCTCCCACAGTTCAGAAGCTCATCATGTTTCACATGATCTAGTAAAAAGCTTCCTGATCAATATCCCAACCCCTCTGTCAACAAATATATTTTTTACAACACTGCCAGTTATTGTTCTCCAATGTGAAATGACCAAGCCACTCCCTCAATCAAAAATATATTTGAATCTATGAATAGCATCTGAATAAATTATAGGATTTCTGAGCCCAGAATGGACTGTTGAAAGGAATTATGCTAGCACACAATCATAGGATAATCTTTTCAAGGTATCAACCACTAAATGAGCTGGTGTCAGAAACTAACAGCCCTGTTTGCTCACTTGCATATATGTTAAAACTCATTTCCAAGTTTCACTCTGGGCTTATAAATGGAGACATCTCTTTTTCACTTTCAATTCCATGCCACTATTAAATGCTCTTTTTGACTATATATCTAGGGTATAAGGAATTTAGGAAACAAAATATTCACCAGATCTTAAAACAATTTTGGCAGAATGCTTCACTGGATAAATATCATGGAGAATGCTTTTTTTCTATTGTCATCAATGGAAAAACGGTAAGACTATTTGCCAACTCTCAAACTCTGTTAAATGTTAAATATACATCCAAAAATGACCAGAGAACACTTTAGTTGGAAACATTAATAGGCAGCAGCAAGATACTGTCACTCACCACAACAGTATCTTAAGAGCTGCCGAAAAGTTCTTATAAGCCCTGTTTGGCCTTGGTCTGTCTTATTTTGTCAAGAGCATATGGTGTAAAATACAGGTGAAACAAGTTGGAGAAAAAAAATGTATAGAGCATCTGTGTGTTTGCTTCTTCGAGTTTTAACAGCTAACTAGGCTTTCTTCAGCAATATTACAGTTTGACAAAACTCAGATAAATAATAGAACCATTTTTCCCTTCTGGAGAATACAGTCTGTTAACAGTACAGAAATCAAGGGGAGGGCCAAGGATTTAGCTCAGTGGTTCTGCCGCCTGCCTTGCAAGTGCAAGGTCCTGACTTTGAACCTCAGTACCAAAAAAAACGAAAAAAAAGAAGAAATCAAGGGCAATATTCTATTCAATTGCTGCCTTACAGAATGTAAGAAGCAGGACAACTGTTTATTTGATGATTACCATCTCCTCTTTAGACAGAAGGGAAATAGACTAATACTATGTGCCTATAGGTTAAATTGCACAACAACATGTAAAATAACAATTAGAAAATGCCTCCTTTGCCTGCTGTCATTAAGAATGGGGCAAGTTTCTTAAATTATTTTCCAAATAGCACCAGATTAGTCCTTAAAATTTCCAAAACTTTATGTAACTATTTTGGATGGCTATATCAAAATGTTCTTGAAATTCCACTGAAAACTTAATTTCTGTATATAAAATATAATTTTATTAATGATTTAGGATCATAATAATGATTTTTGAATTCTGAGTTTTGTACAGTTTTTTGTTCTGAACAATAGAGGTGACCAGAAACATCTGTCCCCACACTAAGTGCTTTTCTTCCTTTTTTTTTTTCATTTAAAATTTTCAGATGTCCTCCCTTAGGAAGTCAGCTCTCCTTATGATCAAAATCAGATTATCTGCTTTCTACTGCTCTGGTCTCTAAATCTCCTTCCCAATTAGGACATAGGTATAAACTCATAAAACCTGTCGAAACATAAACTCAATGTGCTTTGAGTAGGGGTCTGAGAATCTTCAAGGAATGAAGTGCATGAGCTACAGTGGCTGTTTGTGACAAACATTTTAGGTCAATGAAGGCCTTTCTTGCTTACAGAGTGCCCAACAGAGATTTAAACATAAACCACACTGCTTCTTTCAGAGAGACTTTTTGAGTCTTGAATAAGTACCTTCCAACTAAAGTAAGAAGATAGCTAGATATCATCCATGAAGCCCTTTTAACATTTTTGTTTGACATTTAAAAAAAGCAGAAAAGAATGAAAAATCTATATTCCCAGCTCCCCAAAGCTTAGTACTATTAACATTTTAGATCCGCGGACACAGCAGGGGGGTCCCCAGTCGCAGGGAACCCACCCCATCCAGCCCGCGCGAGCCAGGCACATCAGTGGATGCCGCAGAGGGGTCCCAGGTCGTAAGGAACCTACCCCATCCAGCCCCAGCCCCCAGCAGCAATCCACTTAGCCGCGCAGGTGCGTGCAGAACCACCCCCCCGGCCCCCACCCCCGCTCCTCTAGCCTCTTGGCTGTACTGCCACCTGTTTCCACACTACAAAGACACAGGGGACACCGGACCACCAGACCACCGTACTGAGTAAGTTGGAGGGATCATCACCTCCCATCAGAACCAGGACTATCTTCAGGGGAAGGGCAGCTGGAACCTGCAGTACAACCCTGCAGAGTTCAACCCTACAGGAGGACAAGGGAGCTCAACTTGGGACTTGCAGCCAGAAATCTGCCTGAATCTCAGGGTCTGTGACTGGCTTACTGAGACCTATTAACTTATATCTACACACTGCTACCCACGTTGTCTATTGTGACAGGAGAGACATATCCTGAAGGAGGCCCTTCATTTTCATTTTTATTTTTTATTTCTAAAATCAGTATTATTGGTTTTTTCTCCTCTTATCCTTAATTTTTTTTCCTGCTGTCTGCAAATTTTTGTTTTTCTCCTCTTTTTTTCTTCTTTCCTTTCTCTTTCCTTTCTCTCTCTCTTACAATCACTCTCTTGCTGTCCCACATTGTTCATCTCCCTTTTTGTTCCTGTTCTGGCCCTCATTCAGAGTTCTTCTTTATTTTTCTATTATTCTCTTTTTCCTTCTTTCACCTGTGTCCTCAGACCTCACTGCTAACCTTCCCCTATCTTGCTACCTATCTATCCCTCCCTCCCCAACTCCTTCTAACTCCCCATCCCAAAGGGTAAAGTTGTTATATTGAAGAGTTTATTCACTATAAACATATGTTGGGTTGGTCCTCAATTTTGATTTAATTCACACAGTCAAAGATGATAGATTAATAACTACCATAAAATGTCATATTCTAAAAATGTACTTGATGCTACGGTGTTGCTGAATGTATCACTTGGGCGAAGGTGTTGTTATTGATCTAGTCAGTGGTCCTTCCTGGTATAATGAAAATGAGATATCCTCAGAATCACTAGAGACTCAAAACTTAAAGACCAGCTATATGTGGAAGACATCTCTGGGAAGGAATCATTCCATAAGGGTTCTAATTACAAGCAACAAAGATACTTACAATAAGCAATTTCAAACTATCAACCCAGGAGTTAAACCAAGGACAGTACCAAAAATAAAAATGAGAAGACATTTAAGAAAGGGACAAACTCTGACTTCCACCCCAACAAGAGTGAACCCCAGGGGAAACAAGGTGGAAAAGTCCAATATTCAACCACCTGGACACCCTGAACTGTTAACACAGCAAGTAACAAAACAGATGAATGAGGCTCTAGAAAAATACAAAGCAGAAATAATCTCCCAGATATCTACAGAGATGGTGAGCAGAGTGAAAGACATGATTAGAGGGTCTAGAACAGAAACAGATAAAAAAATAGATGAGCTCAGAAACATGCTGGAAGCCATGAATACTCAGCATAAGAAAGAAATGGAAACTATGATAACCCAACATTAGAAAGAAATGGAATCCATGAAACAGATTCAAATAGATATTCAGGAGATTAAAAACTCCACTGAGGGCTGGGGATTTAGCTCAGTGGGTCCGGCGCCTGCCTCCTAAGCGCAAGATACCAAGTTCAATTCCCAGTACCAAAAAACAAAACAAAACAAAACAAAAAAAACAAAAACAAGAGCTTCCTGTTCTATCTCCCTTATCAGAAGCATTCTTTAGGGGCCTGGGATTTAGCTCAGTGGTTTTGTCGTCTGCTATGCTATGCAAGCAGCGCAAGGACCCGAATTCGATGCCCACTACCAAAAAAACAAAACAAAAACAAAAACACTCCGCTGAAAGTATCTATAGCAGATTAAGGGAATTTGAAGATAGAATATCAGATATAGAAAGCGGGATCTTGGTTAAGGACCATGAAAACAGAGATTAAAAATAGTAAGGGACCACAAGAAATCAATTGAGCAGCTGCTAGACGATGCAAAGGAAGAATAACACAAGACTCATAGGAGTCCATAAAAAAACAGGACAAAGTACAATTGACATAAAAAAACTGTTCACGGAAGTGATAGTGGAAAACTTCCCAGACAGAGGTAGAGAACTGGACATACAGACAAGTGAGGCATATAGAACTCCAACTGGCCATGATCAAAAAAAATCTACATCTAGATATATAATAGTCCAGATCCCAGAAACCCAACAGAAGAACAAAATCCTACAGGCAGTTAGAGAAAAGAAACAAATCACCTACCAAGGAAAGCCCATCAGAATCACAGCAGACTTCTCAA
>NW_004624867.1:110310-146408 GCF_000247695.1 Heterocephalus glaber
GAAGGGCGCACAGGTAATGGGGAAAAAATAAGAATCAAGATACATCATGTTCAGGTACAAACACCCAATGATAGATGTAAACGTAATGTATACCTAAAATGTACCAATAAAAGAACTTAAGAATAATTTAAAAAACACACATTTTAGCATGTTTACCATCTCTTCACCTTGTTAAAAAAAAAAGCACCCATTTATTTATAAAAATAAGATCTACTCAGGATAGAGAATCAAAACAATGCAAAAACATATGAAAATGCAAGCAAATTTAAGAAGAAAAATGACCCCAAATCCATAGAGTAGAAATAACCATTAATGACATTTAAAATGATCAAATCAGATATCATTCAGAAATGTGCAGGTATGCAGACACAAAAAAGGCATATGAATTAGGTGTGGTAACACATCTGTAATCTCAGCACTCAAAAGGCTGAGATAGGAGGATGGTCAGTTTGAGGCCAGCCTGGGCTACATAGGAAGTTAAAGATTGGCCTGCACCTACACAATGAACACGCGCGTGCACACACACATGGATATAGAAGTACAGAAACAAACATTTAAAAAATGAACTTATAGTTATTAATCTTTGAGTATTATTTAATTGAACTTGAAATTAATAGAAAATAAAATGAATCCTAAAATTTAGAGAAATCAAATAAAATAAATCTTTAAAAATTGTTAAAAGCAGCACAGGCCTGTTATCCCAGCCTTTGGGAGGCTGCGGCACGAGAATTGCCCATTTGAGGATAGCTTGGGTGGGCTATATAGTGAGTTCAAGGCCAGTCTGGATTACATAGCAAGACCTTGTCTTCAACCTCCCTTCTACTCCCTCAAAATTGTTAAAGTCAAACAAATATTTTTAAATTGCAAGTATATTTTTTAAAAAGACAACTTTTAAAAGCTAAGAGGATGGAAAATTTAACTACACGTTTTAATTTAGACAAAGTCAACTGACTCCCCGTTTTCCATGAAAGATGAAGGGATTAGCATTCTCATGTTCCCTGCTGATTCTCCTCCCTTCCTATTTTTGTTCATTATGTCATAATTTTTTAATTGTCTAGATTTATATAGCCACATTCTCATGACACAATTCCAGAACTGTTTATTCTTCACTACATATTGAGAGGATTAAATGTTCAACTGCAGGTTTTTCATTCATGAATTCTTCATTTTTATTTATTTGGCTTGTTTGGGGGCTTTTTTGTTATTATTCCCTTCCCTTCATCTGTAAGGCCTATAGAACTTTACTCTTTTGGAGTTTTTCTGGTGTGTGTTTGAGAATTTTTACTGCTGTTGTTTTTCTTGCTCCCAAACAGTTGGAAAATTTTTGATTAATCTTCAAAGTTTATCAGCTTAACTAGGCTACCTCTCAGATTCATATTTTGATTCAAAACTTCCCAGAACATACTGTGTTCTTTTAATTTAAAATTTAATTATTTCTTCATCGTATGGATCTTCTCTTGAGTTACATATTCTGTTCCATATTTGGGGTTTTCTATTCAGGGATAACAATTACCCTTTATGTTGAATTAGCTTTAGCTCTGTTCGATTCTGTTAGATTCTCTAAAATTGCTTTGTTCTCATATCTTTCTTACATACACATTATAATTTTCACAAATCTTTCCATCCTTTCATTGTTAAGTAATCAGTGCAGTTTATCTAATCTCTTGCTACATACTAGCTCCATTACAGTGTTGGTTTGGGCTTCAATTTGTTTCAAGTATATGACACATCTTTGAACTTCTGGCTTTGGTCTCTCACTTTATTGAAATATGTGCTTATAAAATTGTTCTTTAGTGTGAAGCAGCTGTGAATTTTTCTTTGGGTTTTTGCTTTATAATTTTTTCTTTGGGCTGTCTGTACACCTTACTAATTTTTCATTTGGTTCCAGCCCAGCTGGTTTATATAATTATTTATCTAAGTGTTGTGCCCTGGCATTTTCTTTGCCCCATCCTCATCTCAGGGAAGATCCTGTACTTGCTCTGATAATGTATCTGACTTGCAAATCTTCCCCCACTCATAAGGCCATATTGCTTTTCTTTCCCCCACCTCTGAGATATTGCTTTAAGCCTAGGGTGTTTCCACAGTGCTACCATCTTTCTGTGGCTCAAGAGACTGATAGAGTGGAGAAAAATTGCAGAGTTTAGCTGTGAAGTGTGTACTTTTTGTTAGATACCTCGCCTCTACTCTGAAGGCAGATGAAGTTAGATGCTTTTGTACCAGGTTTCAAAGTACCTCATTGGGGAAAAGCTTCCCTTCCTAAGGCAAGACAGCTTCACAGTTTGGATCATTCCAGACAACCAAAGGCCCATTCAATTCTATCACACCCCCCAGTCCACTTTTCTGGTAGGAATCAGTTTCCAGTATTTCTTAGTCACAAGAGCAAAAGGATAAGGAACCACTAAGTTTGTTTCTCCATAAATTTGAGTATTTGGGAGAACTGTCAGCACTGAATCAACTCATTCCTACACCTCTAGAATTACATAACCCAACAAAGCCCTCAGTCTCCAAGACTAATTTTTCCAATGTATTGCTTTAAGTTGTACCTCATTCCTTATGTAGTTCATGTGAGCTTAAAAAGAAAATGTTGGGCCGGGGATTTAGCTCAGTGGTTCCCGCACCTGCCTCACAAGTGCAAGGTCAAAAGTTCGATCCCCGGTACCAAAAAAAAAAAAAAAAAGAGAGAGAGAGAAAAGAAAATGAAAATGTTGTTAGTTTTAAACCTTTGATAGATACTGAGGGAAAGGAATAGCTGGATTTTGTTGCAGTTTCAGTATATACTAAAAACATATACAAATAAAACTAAAAATGAAAAAAAGGTTTTACTCAAGCATTTTTCAAAAAACATTTTTTCATATTTAGCAAAATTTAAACTGCATAGCTATATTTGAATTTTTTTCTCCTTCCTAAATACTTTCAAATTTTAAAAAATCTTAAAAATTTAACTGAAACATTTAGGAATGACAAAAACACATCTTCAAAAGTACTGCAGAACAATTTAAACAAGCTAATCAGTCCTTGCTCCCCCCCCCCCCCCAAGAAAACACCATTCAGTCATTGTTAGAGTTTGGATAGTAACTATTTCTCAAAAGTTCATATGCTAAAAGCTTGGTTCTAGCCTAAGACACAACTGGAAGAAGACAGAATGCTGAGTAAATGGGACCTAGAGGGAGAAAATTGGTTAAGCTTATACCCTTGAAGGGGATATTGATGAGGCAGGAGATTAGAGTGTAGCAGAACATCTTGCCAAATGGATTCCAGGACACATATATTGAGAAGTTTGCAAAGGCCTTGCACCTGGGACTAACCAGAGACTCTTGTGTTTAATTCTTCTCATGAGAACTCAAGGAGGTTTTGCATAGTGTAAGAAACAAGGCCTTTGCTATTAAAGTATACAAACATCTTAAACTCTAGTCCACTCTAGACATTCCCTCTCGAACACTCTGAATTATAGGAAACACCTAAATTCTGGGAACACAGCTGCAGATCAAGGATCGCATATCAGTAGCCAAGGACTTTCTGTTCCCCATACCCTGTCCCCTCCTGCTGCTTTTTCTCCTCAGAAGCCCTTCCCACCCTCCCCTCATGCCACATAACCTAGCCAACAAGGTCAGATTGTGAACCTTCAAACCCAAGCAACTGGGAAAAGATCAGCTGGTTCTTCTGTACTAGGGATAAAAGGCCAATCTTCCTTTGTCCAGTGCACCTGTTACCTCATTTTGGGGGTGTGCTTGTGCCCTATTGCAAAAGCAAATTTGCCCTGTCAAGATTTCTTGGTGTCTGAGTGCTTTACTATCTGCATCAACAAATTGAGTCTGGAACATATTCCCAACAATAAGATGGCCAAGACCTGATGTTAGTCTAAGGAGTGGGGGATACAAAAGATAGCCACCATTGAGCTTTTGCCCACTGTGCTCTGCTCTTACCTTACAGAGTATACTTCTTCTTCCCCACCCCCCACCCCACTTTTCACTGTCCCATACTTGCTCTTTCTTCCTTTACTGAATGTAAAACCATGCTTCGATGCTTGTCTTGACCAATTATTGGTTCAGGATAAGAACCTAGAATCTGTAGGAGGGGTCTGCAGCACTTCATTGCTCTATTACATTGGGACCCTGGCCCTCTCCTCTCTTTTCTTTCTTCTTGGCCACCACGAGGTGAGTAGCTTCCTCTACCACATTCCCTACTACCCGGCTGTACAGCCTCATCACAGCCCAGAGCAACTAGGGCAACCATGATTGAAAGCATGGAAACTGTACATCAAAATAAACCTTTCCTCCTTTAGGTTGATCTATACCAGATATTTGTTACAGGGATAGAAAGTTGAATAACACATTTCTAATTTGTTATCACTGCTGAAAGACTACTGAATTACTATACTATCAAATTCTTCAGTTAAATTGTGCTCATTTTAAGATTGAAACACAAAAATATCTTGGAAATTATAAACTCTTCTTCAATAAGCTTGGAATGGCTCTTATTTTTAACTACAGAAGAAATATGGAAAAACCAACTATACAAATCAGAAAGCAGGTCTGAGTTAATAAGTACCAACTACTTAGGTTCTCTTCTCTCCTAAAACTGATGTAACAAAAGGCCAATTTAAAAAATAGATTCCATTGAAGGAGTGCAGATATAAGAGCTCTGAAGAGAAATTGTTCCGTGGGCAGAAATGGCAGCAGCCCAGGTGGTTTATGATGGGTGAGTCCTTCCTGGGATTGCTGCTTTTCCCTGGGAGCACCACACCCACTCTCAAAGAAATACCACCATGCTTTTACTTTTCCTTAAGCAAATTTGCTTGTAATAACTCTTGAAAGAGCTTAACATTTTCAAGTGGAACTTTATTCGAAATTAAGGGAAAAAAAAGAATTAAAAATATTTACTGAAAATACAGACAGTTTGAAAAACTCAACTGCCCAAACAATAGGTTTCCCATTCCAAGATTTCCAGTCCATAAAAAGGTTTTCTTCATTCTATATTTTCTTATCCTACACCTATTTCAGGCTACATTTGACTGGTGTTGCTATTTAAATACCTACTTGGTTCCTTTTCCTCTTAACTCCTACAATTCACAATGGAAGATACTGTCTTATTTTAGAAAATAAGGGAATAATCTCCTGTTCATTTTATTCTACTTTAAGGCCAAATATCATGACCTTAGTAACTGAGATCTCTCATTCAAACATTCAAATCAAGAAGCAATAGCAAATAACATGTTTGATGCTCATGATTAATTTAATGCCCCCAGGTTTGGTTCAACTTTTGTGATTTTTTTTTTTGTCACAGTTGATGAGTGTTTTATACAGATATAGTTCACACTCACAAACCTACATATATAGAAATAGTCTTTCATGTTTTACTCATTAAAGGGTTACAATTCAAGAAACATTTTAACCATACACAAAAATAATATGATAAATTTAATTCTGGCTCTAAGATGCACCATGATTTCTGAAACATGGACATAGCTGTAGATATAGAAACGATTCAGAAAAACAACTGAAATACAAAAATTATCTGTGATCACTTCATTAGCTCTAATATACTGATATAATCCAATGTGATTAGGTCAGAAGTTAGTCTGGACACAATTCAGGAATTAATATTCACTATTGTAGAGCCATAAGTAAATTATACACTTTCACTAATGTTTACTTATTTGTAAAATGACGATAATAATAGCACTGGCTGTATAACATTGTTATTGGGGTTAAACAAAATAATGTATTCAAGGTACAATACACATCTATCGCACATACTGAGTAATAAATTCAAGTTGGCTATAATGATTTTTAAAGTTATACTCTAATCTCTAGAAGGGAAGGTTTTTTTAAAATTTCACTTTAAAAATATGCATCACCCATCAAGAATCCAGTATAAGTAGATATAAAATAGGTTCCTCACAGAGAGGATAATTTTATTAATATAAAGAGATAAAATCATTGACTCAGACTCCATTTTACCTTTTATGTACCAAAATCATTTCTAGGAAGGAAATAAAAGAGAAAGACCAAGTGTCAAACTACTAAGAAGGCACTTCATCAAAAAAAAAAAAAAATCTAAAATTTCTAAGTGAAATAAGGGTGGCAGAAATAGCCCAGATTTCTATGAGATTCTTTCTTTCACAGTACTAGGATCTTATTTTAATGATAAAAGAGATGATGCTAACACAACTTTGATATTGAATTACTTTAGAATTAAGAACATCAGATGTCACTGATAATTTTCCTGATCCTTACATAAAAACCAGAACTTGCACAAGCTATATACTTAGCAATAGCAAATGTATAGGTAGAAGACAGAGAATTTTGTTACAAGTTCAGTTCAGCTTCTGAGTAACTGGAAAGTGATCAGGATACTTTACAGGAAGATATGAAGACTCCTGATCATTTTCCTCCCTTCTTAGTGCTTTCTTCTGTAGAACTCATTCTTCCAACATTCAATTTGACTGTAGCTATCAGAGAGGATATTTTGAGTCTGGTCCTAAATCTCTAAGACCTTACAATGTTAAGTCTTTCTTGGTTCCAAACCCAGGCTGCACAGGTAGGGACCACATCTGATCTAATAAGCAGGATCTTAAAGGTCAGATTGTGTGACCTGCAGGGTGGTCCATTCTGTGATGTGATGGGATTCACTTTGCATGAATAGGATGAGCATGGGCAGGTAATTTGTATATAAGCCATAAAAAAAATTTGAATCTAGGGTGCATGCTTCTCTTCAGCATATCTATCATCTTTATTTGCATTTGTTAAGGGACAATTTACATATAGCAGAATTCATCCTTTACAGTGTACAGTTCTATGAGTTTTTGCTTATTTTATGAGGCACTGGGGATTGAACCCAGGATCTCAAGCATGCAAGGCAGGCACTGAGCTGCATCCCCAGCCCTTATTATTTTGAGACAAAGTTTTGCTAAATTGCCCAAGCTGGCCTCAAAACGTGCAGTCCTCCTGCCTCAGCCTCCCAAGTAGCTGGAATTATATGCATATGCACCATGCCTGGCAGTGTATGGTTCTATGAATTTTAATGCACATATGTAATTGTGTAAATCATCACAGGTGATCATGACAGGCAATGTTTCATCATTACTACTTCAATTTTTAGGAGTGTTTTTATTGGGAAATAAGTAAAATAGCTCCTAGATTCCAAGAAGTGGTCCCAAGTGGATAGAAATTTAAAATTTTCTAAAATCATAAGTATACCATCTTTCACTTTAAAGAACAAGATGATAATACTTCACAGTGGGTTTCATTTTAAAATGCCTTTATAAAATGTAAAGATTATATATACATATTGATACTGAGATTTGAGTCATTATAACAGAATATAGACTTATACTCTCATTATAACAGAATATATACTTTTACTCTCGACTTACTTCAAGCTATTACTTAAATAAATGTTGCAGGAACTTCTTTAAGCTAGGGCTTCATGGGGCCGGGGATTTAGCTCTGTGGTCCCGCCGCCTGCCTCGCAAGCACAAAGGCCTGAGTTCAATCCCAGGTACCAAAAAAAAAAAAAAAGCAATGTGTAAGCTAGGGCTTCATGAAACATATAATCTGTTCCTGACCTCTAGAGATTCACCAAGAATTTCTGTGTACAGACCATACAGTAGACACTTATTGTTACAAGCTTTAGACAATGTCTGAATTTAGACCACAGCTTGCTGATAAATACACACTATTGCCAGGGCACTCTGCCAGTGGAGGGGTGGAAATGCTTGAGAGATAACCAAAGGTCACAGCTTTATTTAACACTATCACACACCAAATAGGAAGATAGGTGTTCTCTATTCAGGAAGAGACATTATTCAAATCCTGCTTTTAAAAGGTGGGGCTTACCAAGTGGCCTAAAACAGGTCTCATCTTTCATTGAGGGCTTCTAATTTTAAATTGCTGCCATGCTAAATTTTACCTTGAGTGTCACCCTGAGTCTCCCCCAGTTTGTTGACATGTTTTAAACAAGAATTTGTCAGGGTTATGAATTCCAGTGTGCATTGTTTAACACACAACATCCATGAGGCTCAAAGTAATCAAGTCTATCAAACATTTGAATAAAAGCCTCATTTATCAGGTTAGTATACATTTCATGTGGGTATACAATGAAATATATACCCTGTATTTAATACTCATGAGGATGGGCAGAAGTTCACTTACAAAAATAATAATCTCTACTGATACCATTCTCTGTAAGAACAGAATCTACTAAGAAGAAATTTAAAAATAAAAACAACTGTTTCCTGGGATAACAGGCTAGAGCTCCTATTTAAGTGCTACTTAGAAATGCATTGAAGCAGTCTTAGGACTAGATGCAACCAATATAAATAGGTAACATCACACACTATGAGACTCAAGTCTTCTGAAAGGCTAAGCAGCAGCATCCCTCCAGATAACTGTGCCCAACATGTCTCTAATAACAGCACCACTAGGAGTATCTAATACATAATCACTGTTTCAATCATTAATGGTTTGAAATGGGAACACTTGGGGTTGATGGAATAGCCTGAATCAGAGTCACAATGGCGCTGATAGCACATGACACCCCTGCTAAGAGCAATAGTGACTGGTTTGCATTACAGACCAAGAAACAGAAACTGCTCTTCCATTAAGCTTAATCATTGACTGGAATATGAAGAAATCTGGGTCTTGTATTTGCATTATAAAATCTGACATGATATAAGGGTACACTTGGGTGTCTCAATGATTTCTAGTGACTTCTCCATCGTCAGTACAAAGGTGTCTTTTATCTACAGAACATCAGTCAGGAGTTGCTCAGCAGACTGTGACTCCTGGGACTTACACTCCTAACCTTTGAGCAAGACTATATGAAACCCTGCGTGGACCAGAATGTGGGTGATGAGGTGTGACTTGGGAGTGGGGGCTCCTAGGTGACCATCATGGCTAGAGTTAAAGAAGGACATGGTGAAATGAGTCCATGAGAATTCACAGCAGGAAACCTGTGGTGTGTGTGTGGGGGGCAGCAGATGTTCTTGGGCTGCTGTCTTCACCCCTGGTGATGGGAATAAAAGGTGCAAGAGAAGTGTGCTCTTCCTTGGCAAATCTTGTCCAGATCCCAAATGAAATGGGAAAAGCATTTTTCAGCCAAACAGATTATTTATTATCATCCAAATAAAATGGACACCAATTCTCACTTCTTAATCTCTGTGTGATACTTTACATATACTTAAAGACCAATATTATAGGTAATATAGTTTATTATTATCTATTTGGACAAGATTTTACTTTCTCCAAACTCTTAAAGCTCATTTTGCACAACTCTCATGGCATCTTTCTGTTTTGAATTACATGTAATTTTATCAGCTGCCAAAACTCTATTGTGAGGAATTTAATAACAGAAATGGTGCTTTGTTTACCTGTAGCACATGGAAGAAAAAACATCAATATACAATGTTCATTAAATCATTTATTCACTGAAATAATAAGATATAAGTTAGGTGGATACAACTATTTTCTTTCTCCAAACACTTGTTCTGTAAGTTTTACATCAATCAAATCATTTCATTCTGACAACAATCCTAGAAGTTACATAGTACTATTTCTGTTTAACTAAGGAAACTGAGACCTTGAGAGATTAACAAATTGTTCAAAGTCAGCCTGGAAGTAACCGGTAGAGCTGGAGGTTGGATCTAAGCAAGTGGGGTTCTAGGCTGGAATTGTGAACTAAAGAATCTTCCTGTCTAATTGATATGGATCAGGACAAAGATGGAGGTAGAAGTATTATTATTGTAGAAAAAAAGAAAGATAATTCCTTGAGATCAGACAGGCTGGAATGTGGCTTCTCTATTCTTTTCTATCTTCACTTTGTTTTTTCTCTTCTTTAGTTTTTTCTTCCCATTGCTTTTCCTTCTGTTCCAACCATTTTTGGTTGCAGCCCACAGGAGCCAACTCTGGTTTATGTAGGAAGAAAAGGGGTTTACTGGAAGGATACCGGGTAGCTCACAGAATCAAAGGAAGACCTGACGAAGTCTTAGCAGTCCTGGGCTAGGGTGGTTTCCTGGTTTCAGGTGGGAGGTGCTGACTTGATTCTCCCAGGCAACTCCACCACAGCAAAAGTACTTCTGCCACTTTCTGTCCCTTACATGGCTCAAGTTCTAAACCCCGGATGAAGAGGAGCACCCAAATGAGCGCCGATACCCACCCCTTGGATGAATGAGGACAAGATATCTTCTGGTGCAGACCCACAAGCTGACGAGGAAGGGTTAGTTCTATCGATAATTGTGATGGTTTCCAAGAAGATTGGAATAGATGCTAAGCTACAAGAATGAAAATATTTCAGGATCCCCATCTTTTATCTTTACATAAAAAGTTTTCTCCTTCTTTATCCAGTTTTGTCTAATGATCCATCAAAACAAGGCTGGGCTCACTCATTATTTACAGATCGCTGATGAGGCTGGGGCCACAGGACTGAGTCACTCTCTTTCCTGTTGTTAATCTGGGTCCTACCTAGCTTGCTGTCCTTTTTCAGCATCTCTCTTTGGCCCTTCTCAGATAGAGACTTCACAGCTTATTTTTAGTAACTGTCAGTTAAACATGATGTGTTCAATTCCTCATTTAATCATCCTCACAATTTCTTTCATTCAAAGAGGAAATAAAACAGGTTACAATGAGGCACTATTTGAATTTCAAACTTAAAAACCAGGAAATACAGTTAAATGTTAACAAGAAATTTATATTTTGGCATAATCAAATATGAGATTCCAGACTTGAAGTTGAAGCTTAAAGTGATATTTTCCCTAAATCTCACTAGTGTTTCCCACCCCCCCCGCCCCGCAGCCTTGTCATACATGGTCATGTGTGTAAATAAACAGACTTGCATACATGTATATACATACATATATTTATGTATGCACATGTAAATACTCTGCATATGACAAAACATATAACATGCACAGGATAACTCATACATCTGATCTCAAAATCTGACACTATTTTATGCATCTTTATTTTTTAAACTTTTTATATAGGAAGGATATATGATGAAAGAAAATTCATTCATTAAGCAGACATCCACAGAATTAGTCATCTGAATTTCTCTAATAGTGACAACTAAATATGCAAGGTTTAAAATTTACAGCATGCAGACTTCCATGCTTGAAAAATAAAAGCAACTAAAAATTTACCTCCTGTTTTGTAAGGTGGCTTTTAAATATTGTTTCTAATATTAAACTACAGGTAATTTTTCTTAAGTGAAAAAGAAGATGAAAACAAATCATTCAAAACTAAATGTAAGTATACAGTATTCTCCCTCTAAGTTTTGCTGAAGGCTGAACATAAAGCATAAAGCAGTGGTTCAGAGCATTGCTTTAACTCTCAGACAAACTTGAGTTAAGTCATTACAAATACTCTGTGACCTTAGGCAAAGCATTAAGCTTCTTCTGCCTCAATTTCTTCATCTGGTGAGAGGATCTGTATCAATGTTACCTACTTCATAGAATTTCCATATGTGAGAAAGTGGGTAACAATACACATGTTATAATTTGGGAAGAGGGAGTTATAGTAAGTACTTCACAAATGTTAGCTCTTCTTAAGGCATCCCTATACACAAACCTAATGACTTTCCATTAATACAAGAGGCAGTTTAGTACCACTCATTTAAGTATACTTCTTTTTATTCTCAGTCTTATTCATATAGTTTTGGCTTCTGGTTAGCAGAAATCAACTAAGTCTTTAAAATGCTGTCTTGTAATGCAACATTTAAAAGGAAAAGCAAAATCTTTATTTTTTCTTTATTTGTTTGTTTGTTTGTTGGTACGGGAGATTGAACTCGGGGCCTTGTGCTTGCAAGGCAGGTGGTGGAACCACTGAGCTAAATCCCAACCCCCCAAATCTTTATTTTTAATCCCTATCTGCATTCTTTAGGGAAAGAGACTACATGAAAAAACTAGAGACTTGACACGCTGATATGGCCAACCAGAAAAACAGTTTACGAGAGAATACAAAGTCACAGAAAGAAAGTTGCTAAGTCTAAGCACACATGGAACTTGTTCTTACTCAGAATTACAAAGTTTTTCCAAACTCTAAATATTATACTGTGAATTTTGAACATTTCCCAAAAGCCTATATATTGGGGGAACCTTTAGAAAATAGGACCTTCCAGAAAGTCAGGTCCATAGGCATGCCCTTGAAGGGGACATTGGAAACCTAGCCTGCATCTTTCTCTTTGCTTTCTGACCACCATAGTGCACTATTGTGCTACCAAAGCAACACAGCCAAGCAGCCATGGACTGAAACCTCTGAAACTCTAAAGTTACATCCTTCTTGCTTAAAAACTCACTACATCAGCTATTTTTATCACAGTAATGGAAAGCTGAATTTTAAGGGTCTAAATATTGCATATTTTAAACTACTATGCTTTTTTTTTTTTGGTACAGGGGTCAAATTCAGGACCTTGCACTTGCGAGGCAGGCACAGTGCCACAGCTAAATCCCTGGCTCCTAGTATGCCTTCTATCTGAAGGAATTCGACTGTTGTCATCCTGATCAGAGACCCCTCTAAACCATCCCCTCCCACCACAGCTGCACCTGGGGACTCATAATACTATCAGCCCTGATTTTGATAGTAACCAGGTCTCCCTGTGCTTCCCCAAGCCTCATCCCTGAGCAACCATTACCGCTTGTGTTCTCTCAAGCCTTGTTCTTGGCAGGTACTCACAACCCCCTCTCACTGAACTCACCCTTCCCCATGACCCTATAAAAGACCCCATGGCCTGTATGAGAGGTACTGGTCTGGTCTCTAGTGCCAGTGCAGTCTGTTTCAGGTTTGTTCTGAAATAAACCTGTCCTATTGAGCTTGTACTTTTTCTTCTTTTCATTTTTCCCTACCATTTAGTGCCCTACACAAGGAGAGGTTGAGTGGAATATTGCAATATACCCCACCTCTTCCTTCTGTGGCCCAAATCCTTTCCAGTCGGAGCTCCACCCTAGTCTTCTCTGTCTTTTTCCCCCTCTTCCTTACGAGTTCTAGGTCGTCTGCCATTTCCTACTAAACCTCCACTCAACATGAGATACTTCATTATCCAGCCCAAGATTAGTAAGATTGGTCCCCACCTTCTCCTAGGTGCACCCAGGAGATGTAGGTGTGTCCCAAACCTTCTTTCCATAAGAGAATCTCTGGGTCCCTAGACTTGTTTGGGTGACACCCCAACACAAGTCTACAGACTCCTAGCCATGCTCTTATCAGTTACTGGGCTCCCAAATTTCTCAAATTCCAGCAGTTACTATGAACTCCCAATGTCTGCACCTGCTCAATGCCCTAGAAAAACCTCCTCTGACATGGCCAGGCTAAATAGAGAACCCCAGACTCCCAGGGGATCTCAAAGAGCCAAGCTCTGTGGTAGGCTTCTGGAGAGATTGGAGTGGGAAGGTAGATACCCCGTAGGGTTGCCTTCTAAATATTCTTTCCCCCCCTTGGTGTACAAGGGGATATTTGGCCTAAACATCTCATATTTTATTCAACCAATGGCCTAAATTTGGCATTTTTAATTTCCAAATTCTTTGTGATCTTGACAACTATCTGTAGGGAAGCAGCAAGTGACAAGAGGTTCCTTATCTTCAAGCTTTTTTGGTCTCTCTCTGCCAAAAATTGCTTTGCCCACCCCAAAAATAAGGCCCTAAAAGGGGGCTCTAAATTATAATACTATATGTCAATTAGGTCTATTCTGCAAAAATGAGGACTAAAGACAACAGAAGTCAGGCCAGTAAATTACCTCCATTAGTATTTTTAACAAAGGCTCAAGGGAAAAAAAAAAAAAAAGCTCAAGGACTACTTTGAGCTCAACAATTTCTTTTTCTTTCTTTGGCTCTCTTTGAGATTTCCATGGAAAGCTGTTTATATAGGTTTTTAGGATACCAAAACTCATTGAAGTTTTTCTAACAATGGGAAACTCAGTCACAGGGTCCACTTGGAAAAAGACAATAAAAATTTTAGCCCGCGGTAAACAAAAATTGATAAATTTACTTTTGTCTTTCAACTTGAGTATTTTTGTTTGATATGCTTAAAACATTTATTATACATTGTATGCAGACTACAATTACAGGGTTAACTTGCCATTCTTTCTGCTTTCTGGGGGTACCAAGATAATTTTTACTATTCAAGGTTATAGAGAAAGTTAGTCGGCAGCCAGTCAAATTTTATACAAAAAAAAGACATTTTAAAAATCCAAGGAGGAATAGCCAAATTAATTGTGAAAAAGTGATAGTATAAAATACAGTAGAAAATGGAGAAAGTTTAAAAATATATTTTAATAAGTTTTACTTTATCCCATTCTCCTTCTCCCCTTATGCCCCCTCTGCTCCCTATGTACAAAAGCTTTGTTTCCATTTTTTCCTTCTATTTTCCCTTTTTTCTATTGTTCTACCCTTCTCCCTCCCTTCTCTCTTGTTCCCCTTCCCATTTGAACATTATTTTCCCATTTCCTAATAGCTATTATACATTTTAGTCCTTATTTCCACTTATGGTTTCTCACACCAGAGAAACAATGCAGTGTTACATGTGTCCAATTTATTTCACATAAGAGTCTCAATGTTCATCCATTTACCTAGAAATGTCTCAAGTTCATCCTTATTTATGGCAGAATAGTATTCCATTATATAAAAGAATCATATCTTCTTTACCCATTTGTCAACTGAAAGGCATTTGGGCTGTTTCCAAGGTTTAGCTATTAAAAACTGTGCCGTTATAAACATGGATGTGCATAATACTACTGTGGTATGATGCTTTAATTTTTTCAAGAAAATACCAAGAAGAGGAATAGCTGGGTCAAATGGAACCTCTAGTCCTAGTTCTTTGAGGTACTCTCCATACTGATTTCCACAGTGGTTGCACCAGTCTACACTCTCACCAACAGTGGAGAAGGGTTCCTTTTTCCCCACAACCCCACCAGCATTTGTTATTGGTTGATATCTTGATAGCAACCGTTCTTTCTGGAGTGAGATGGAATCTCAGTGTTGTTTTAATTTGCATTTCACAAATAACCAGTGATGTTGAACATTTTTTCATATGTTTATTTGCTATTTCTACTTTGTCTGAGAAATGTCTGTGCATTTCAGATGCCCATTTTTTGATTGGGTCTTTAAATTTGAGAGGTCTGATTTTTATTTTTAGTTCTTTATATATTCTAGATAATAGTACTTTATCTTATGAATAGCTGATAAAAATTTTTTTTCCACACTGTGGGTTGTCTCTTCACTTTGTTCATGGTTTCTCTTGCTTTGCAAGAGCTTTTTAAGATGAAGTCCCAGTTCTTGATTTGTGGGACTGCATAACTCTGTAATCATAAAACACCCCTAGCCCCAACTGTGATTGAATGTGAGTAAATAGATAAAGATGCTTGTTAGTTCCGGGACACTAGATAAGATCTGTATCAGCCAAAAGGTCCCAAAGTAAATTACTCAACTCTTTGTTTGAAACTGATGTTCGGGACACCACTATCTATAGAACAATCTACAAACATCTGATGACCATCAATACGTGTCAGCTGACCACTAACCTTTGTTCCTGTTCTGTAAATTTCGCCTGTTAACTTCCCCTGCAACCCCCTATAAAAAGAGCCTTGGACTCTGGGCTAGTCACCTCTCTAAACTACTTTGCTTTGGGAGTCCCCTCTGGCCAGACTAAGGTCTGTTTTACTTTCCAACTTGTCTGGTGTGTTCCTTCCCGGGTGTTCTTCGCTGCAGTCAGCTCCTCTGAGCGTTTGGTAAGGCCCTCGGTCTTACATTTTGGAGGCACCGCTGGGATCCCCGGGTGTGCATCACTGCAGTCAGCTCCTCTGAGCGTTTGGTAAGGCCCTAGGTCTTACAAAAGCATTATGAGAAATAAAATATTCTTTTCTCTACTCAACTTATGGTAGTTCAGAAAAGGAATGCTCTAAACAGACAATGGTCTTCCACAGTAACTGTTTTAGGTCCAATTAATTATCGTATCTGTTATTCTTACACTTTACCCTCAAAACTTTGTACTCAGTCTTCATTCTTACTGTGTCACTTAGTTTCAAACACTAGCTACTTGCATTAGACCAACAAAATACATATTACTCCCTGCAACTCTCTTTTTCAAAAATTAAGGCTAAATTTTAGTGCAGAGAAAGAAAGATAAATCTGAGAGGTGCTTTAGAAACTGGCCACAGGCTGGCTCTCCAGTCTCAGAGCTGTTCCCCTTCTACTCTCAAGCAGAATAGATTATCCACAATGCACTGTAAGTCTCTGGGATTTTTCAGTCTCTTCTGAGTCTTTGCAGATATACTTCCTCTTAACCATAGAGGCAGGACTCACAAGGGTGACTAAGTAAATTCCACTTGTATTCCACCTCCAAGTGCAAAGCCTCCTCCTGTGATTCCATACCGGAGCTCCCTGATGTCATTTCCTCCCTCTGAGCTCACACTGCCTTGGGGCTCCACCCTGCCTTGGGGCTCCTGCATCTCCATTAAGGTGTAACCTCCTTCTAGGCAAGCACTATGCCTTATTCATGGTTTTATCTCAAGTATTTAGCAAAGTGCTTCACATATAATTAGCACTCAATCAGTATATACTGAATGAGTGAATTTATTTGCAGAGGCTGTCTAAAGTACCAAAGTACTTGGGAAGGGGGGTGACAGGGGAAATGAACTATAGCCTGCCAAGTTTGGGTGTCTCAAGCAGAAGCAAAAAGTAAGCAGAGATCAAGTGGGAGTTGGGCTTCCTGCCTACAAAGTCCAGGCTGGGAGATGAAATGGATGAGCACATGGCAGAAAATATCATCACACACTGAGGAAGCTGACTGCTAAACTTAGTTCGGCGTCTTCAAATTTGTAATTTTTCCAGAATCTCTCACATACCAGAATGTCACTGACAGTCCACAGATGAGAACAGTCTCCAAGATGACAATACCCAAGATAGCGATTCTATCCCTTTTCAAGGAGAATCATGTGACCTGGGAGCTGAAGCAAATTTACTTAGGGCAACAATTTAATAAGCATTCATGGTTTCATACTCAATTAACTTTTAAAGAAATCTTTGGTTTCAAAATCTGGTTGAACAAAGGAGGCAGTAAACTTATTTAAATTTCTTTAATGTGATTAAAAATGTGGTTAATTTGAGTTTTTTCCTGAGAAACATGCAAAGTACTTTATCAACATTGGCTACATATACTGCATGAGGGACATATAGGTCAGACTTATAATTATCCTAAGACATGTCCTAAAAATTCAAATTTCTACTTTTGATTTTTTTTTTTTTTTGTACCAGGGATCGAACTCAGGACCTTGCACTTGCCAGGCAGGCACAATGCCACTGAGCTACTTCCCCGGCCCTCAACTCTTGATTTCTGACCTCCAGTATAACTTTCTTTATACTTCCAAATCAAAATAATTTCAAATTTACACGAATTTTATAAAATTAAAGGCTTTAAAAAAAGTTGTGAGGATCTGTTTCTGGTCCAGCATGGAAGATGCTCAGAGCTGTTATTCTGGAATAATGGGTAAAAAGCTGGAACTTAAGATACTTGGGTCTGCCAACAGGTGAGGTTAAAATGCAAACCACTGCCTTAAATATTGGAAAGTGAGACAGGTGGATACAGAGGCTCACAATTCACCACAGCAGAAATCTATAAGCAGACACCTTCTTAGAATCAGTGTGAGGTAGGAAAGCAGGGACCATGGTGAACTGCTAAGGCTCAGAGTGGACAAGACTCCCTGGGAACTCAACCTTAGTCCCCACCCCATTTATGAGTTTTACAAGTATACCGGTTCTTTTTTTGGGGGGGGGTACCGGGGATCAAACTCACCCTACGCTTGTGAGGCAGGCGCTGGAACCACTGAGCTAAATCCCCAGCCCAAGTGTACCAGTTCTTTTTTCACTATTACAACAAAATACCTGGATCTAGGTGTCTTTATAAATATAAGAGGTTTATTTAACCCCCAGTTTTGGAGATTTGAGGGCTTGGTCTAAAAATGCCCCTCTGATGGCAAAGTCCAAAAGGTAATACAGACTATTGGCAAGAGACGGGAAGTTTACATAAGTGCCTCTTTTGGACTCTTAAAACAAAAACAAAAACAAAACATTATTATAGCCTGGCATGGTGGGGTGTGTCTGTAATTCTGGCACCCTGGGAGACTGAGACAGAAGGATTCCAAGTTTGAGCTCGCCTAGATAACTTAATGTGATCTTGCCTCAAAATAAAAATTAAAATGGGCTGAGGGTATAGCTTGTTGGGAAGGCCCTGGGTTCAATCCTTAGTATAGGGGAATAAAACAAACAAATTATGTTTCACTGAGAAATTCAGATAGACATTAAAGAATTGCAAATAATAATGGGACATTTCTACCCAGAAGAAATCCTTAATCATACCAAGGAGTAAAAATTCTGGAAGTGAACAAGTGAAACAGAAGTAGGCTCTCTGGAATTTAAATAGTTATCCCAGAAAACAATTTGGCAGGTGACATCAAATGGCATTCATCACAAAGAGCTATCTTCTTTTTGTAGGGTGTAACTAAAGCATCCTCCTTAGCTCTCCCACAGAGACTCAAAGATTTTATTAACACAAAAGAACTGTGATCTGGGGGCAGGATTCAGTTTATCAATGTGGAACTCACAATATATTTTGCCTTCCATTTAGAAAAAGAATCAGGGGCCGAGGATTTAGCTCAGTGGTTTCGCTGCCTGTTGCACAAGCGCAAGGACCCAAGTTTGATCCCCGGTACCAAAACAAACAAAAAACAAAAAAAACCTCAATCATAGAAAACGAATCAAAAGCATATGAGTATTTCTATTGCCTTCTATTAAAAGAACAAATTATCATGGTCGTTTAAAGTGTTCTTCCTTGAAAAATGTAACAAACCATTTTATTAATTTTCGAATTAAAGGAACAATGAAATTGTTTGGTATAAGTACTAAGAAATCTTTTCTTTTCCAACCAGCTACTTGCTGACATTCTACACTCAAAGATCTTTGCTGTAAGGAGTATTAAATTTCATTTATAAAACAGCCCAAAGGTTTTGATTCAAACACAGTTCGGCTTCCCAAGAACAAATGAGAAATGTAATGTTTATCGCTATTTTCAATAACAGCACTGGTGCTTCAAAATTGCCAACTAAACCCAAAATTTATACTTGATATTGTTCTATAAAATATTTCCAAAGGATCCAGGCATGGGGGTGTATGCCCATAGTTCTAGCTCTTTGGGAGACTGAAGCAGTAGGATCTTAACAGCTCAGCCTGGGTGACTTAGTAAGAAAGATCCTATCTCAAAAAAATTAAAAGGGCTGGGGATATACCTCAGTGTGAAGAACCTGGGGTCAACGTCCAATACCGCCTCCCCCAAACTGTCAAACAGATTATACTTTTTTATCCTCCCCTCCCTCTCCCTCTCTCACTCATTCTTTTTTTTTATTTCCATGACTGCTAGCTGGGCTAGCAACCTCTAATCTAAATTGGTTTTTGTTTCAATCCATGTACAGAGAAATCTTATATTTCTGTCTTTGAATAGAAATTTAACCTAGAGACTTCTCCAGTTTTGTTTTGCAGTGTACAGTACTGAGAGGACAATTAGACTTCAATACTATGCCTTCACATTTGGATCTGAGTATGACAACTTTTATACTGGTTGCTACATACACTGTTACAATGATGTACATCAAATGATGCACACTAGGCAAGTTTCAAGAAGGCTAAGGTTTGTTATAGGTAGGATTCAGTATAATGAAATCAGTAGCCCTCACCCTCCAAAAAAAGTTTAATAATCATTGGATTACACATGTCTTGTGAGATATAGGACTGTATTATTGGCATTGCGGAACTCTAAATCGCCAGAGATGACCGAGTAACCATGGCACACACCAGCTATTCTCATAGAGTTCTGAAAACAATGGCACAGTATCTATGTGTTTTGTACATATTGCCAACATATTGGTCATGCAACCAAATGTTCTAGCAGAGAAATAATTCCATTAACATAGTGAGTGTGAGATTGTTTCTACATATTTTTTAATGGTAGAAATTGTTGTTCACCTTCTTTTGCATCGTTTATCTGCAGTGCTTGTCAGCGTGGGTGGAGACTAAGTCTAAATGTTGCAAGAAGAAGTATTTCTAAGGCACCTTGTATCTGCCTCAATTTTGGTTCTTCTTAAGTATTTCCTAGCAACTCTGCCTGAATAAGTGCTGGCTCTTTCTCCCAAACCCCTGCACAACTGATGTAGTTTTTACCATACTCAGCCAACACCATGAATTTTTTTTTAAGCCATCTAGTTTACTTTCTGAACTAGAATATATAGTCTGAAAACTAGAAGGTGTTTGACTTCTCTTTTGGTACTGATAACACTAATAAAAGTATCAGTTTCATAGACCAAAGCAAGTGGTTTGAAAAGGCACGTATTTTTAATATTACTGTATAACTTCAAATGAGAAACATATGTTTTCCTAATGGTGACTACAAAACATGCTACTGGACCAAGCATTTTTGGCTGGTATAAATACAAAAAAATGGAGAAGGGGAGGCAGCATTTCATATTCTGTTCAAGTATTCCTTTTAGAGTTTTTCAAAATGGGGCATTTTTATTAAAACAATGAGAAACAGGTGTTTTATTTTTTTAAACTGTCTTTTTTTAAAAAAAACAATGGCCTTTTTCTTTTTTTTTCTTTTTTTTTGGTACTGGGGATCGAACTCGATCCTTGTGCTTGCGCAGCAGGCAGTTTTTTAAACTGTCTTGTCAGTCTAATTTACTGGCACCAGCCAATGAATCTAAAACACAGAGAGGGAAAACAGTTTTTCCATGTCAATACCTGTCCAGGTGACTGCAATGGTCAAGGCTTTATTTCTCATCTGGCCCTCAAAATGGACAGGATCTGCCAAAAGCCAAAGTCTCTCCCTGGGGCCTCTCCCTTGAGGCCTATAGTCTAGCTCTGTGTCTACTTTCCTGTCTTCCCTTAGGTTTCAGATAAATCCATATATCCTAAGCTTAACCTGTCTTGCTGAGCTGCTGACATGTGCCTGAAAGCCCTGGTAGGCATAAATGCTGAGGAAGAGTGAGTCCAAGTCAGGCAATTTGTTGTTTACTGTGAAGACACCTTTGCTCTCAGAAGACCTTTCCCAGAGATTCCTAAGTCCATTTGCAAAAGAGACTCCTAATGCTCTGTAGCTGGAAATGGTGAAGATATGCCCATGTAAAAAAATACGTTTTTCATATATCCCGTCTTCCTTTGTTTTAATTTTTAGAAAGTGAATAGTATTCCATTACAAAACTACTAAAGTGACTATAAAAATAGAACTTCCCATTAGATTCTGCATAGCTGACATTCCACAGGAAGTATGGACAAGTACTACACTGCCAGAACCAGTATCAAAAGGAGGAACACAAAGAACATTCCTTCTTCAGGAATTTACATAGTTATTTTATCTTGGAACTGATTGGCTAAGTGGCTTCCAATTTTTCCATGAGTATTTCATTGATATCTTTAAGATCACACTTTATAACAATATTTAAATGTATATATTTTTTAAAGCAACATACTTCCCCTGACTTGAACCAAAACAATTACATAATTTTGAGGAATTACATTATTTATATAGGCTACATACTCTTTTTAGCCATTCAAAATTTATACAGTACTTTTAACCACTGCTTTTCAATTGTTCCTAAGGTTGAGTACTTAAATGCATTTTATTCATCTAGTTTACAGGTCTCATTTACTGGCAAATCATTTTTATTGGTATTATAGACAGCTAAGTTAGATAGAAATATCACAGGCAATCAGACAGGGGTAGGTCTTCTAGGGAGTCAGTGCAGAAGATGAGAATACATTATAATTGTGGTTGGAGGCACATCTGTTGAAGGCCAAGCCTCAAGATAAAGAGAAAATGACTAGGTCTATATGCCTCCCCAAGGGATAAGCAATATCCCAAGTGGGTGACCACCTCTTGACTCATCTCTTCAAAAAACGGTCCTTATTCTTTCCATGTATACTTGCTACATGACTTGCTTCCCCATTGGATCAATATTTCCTAAGTGGCTATACTGATAATCCTATTGGTGACCATAGTTTTGTCCCACATTGTACCCATCTCGTGATTTTGTACCCTCCTTGTGATTGAGTTCTATGAAACTTCCTCTGTAAAGTGGGGTCTATAGCAACCCACTCAGGTGACCTCCTGCCTCTCAAGAGATATATATTTCAATAAGTATTTCCTATTCTTAACCTCCATTGTTCCATAGAATTTATTCTTCAATTTTGGGGAACATGAACTCAGCATATCTGACATCTAGCAGGTTGGAAGTTATATTATTTCCATAAAATATATGGAGGTCCTATATTATAAGAACCACTAAAAACTTACATTTTAAACTTTAAATACTCAGAATAATTGCAAAGTTCTGAATTCTAGAAGCAGAGGTTCAGTTGTCTGATACGAAACATATTTTGAATTACTATTGTTTGCATATAAACTTTCACCTTCAGAAATCTCTTCATTTTGATTTCAGAGACAATAATACCAGAGGCAAATAACATTGCTACAGACGTAATCTACTGTAGTTGTAAATCTTACTTTGTTTTTATGTGAACTGCCTTCTTCATATATTCCTCATCAACTATTTTGATGAATTTAAAAAAAAATGATGAGAGAGAAAATAAATTTATTCTTACCATTCCTTTACTCAGTACGGAACATAGAAATTTGTGAAAAATAAAATGTAGATATAATAACTTAGTGTTATTATAGGCAGCTAAGTTAGAAATTAACTTAGGCCCTTGAGGATAGGCACTCAAAGGAGTAGTGCAGAAGATGAGAACACATCAAAACAGTGGCTGTAGGCCATCTGAAGAAGGCCAGGCCCCAAAATGAAGATGCATTGACCAGGCCTGCATGCCTCCCTAAAGGATAAGCAGTAACTTGGAATTATACTGTAATTAGCACCACTTGCTCCTAGAATGTCAGATAGGCATCAGTCACCCAGGTGGGTAACCAGAGCATCTGGACCCATCCTTCTCAAAAATGCCTTTGTTCCTTCCAGGTACCCTTGCTCTGTGACTCATTTCCCTATTGGATAAATATGAGCTAAATGGCTAAACTTAAAATTCTATAGGTTGACTGTGACTTGACCCATGTTGTACCTAGGTTGTCATTTTGCAGTATAAATTATCCTTGACAAAAGGGCCTCCAGCAATCCAGAAGCTATTTTTCTCTCCTGATTTCCAATAAAACTGTCCTAACTTCTTTCTTTGGTTCATCACTTCATTCCTTGATGTTGTGGGACCACGAACTTGGCACATTTGACATCTAACAGGTCAAGATTCATATTTCTTCTATATCAATGCCAACAGGAAGGTGTCATGGCACAGGATTTGACCTGATACTGAAGTACTTTTTGCAACTGAAGAGGATCAGAATATGTCATTCTAAAATATGCCACTTTGATATAAGGGTTATTTTGAGCTAAAGGTAATTGAAAATCAACCAAAACAGGAAGAGTTCTCTGTCTTCCCATTTTTTGCCTGAAACTAGGGAGTAAATTTTTCTTTGAGGAGGGTATACCTTTGTCCTACTCCACTCCCATTCCCTGGTACCAATGGGAAAGAGTGATTTAGCATAAAAGATGGAGATTTGATAGCAGGATGAGGCCAAGCAAAAAACCAAATGAAATAAACCTTAAGAATGTGAGTCAAGACTAGTAATAGTAAAACTCCTAAAAACAAAAGACAATGGAAAAATCTTTTTTTTTTTTTACAATCATAGCTTTTTATTAGTACATGTTTGAGTACATGCATTTTATAATCACCCTAGGAGCATGTACATACACATAATGGAACTTGCTATCATTTTTTTTTTTTCCCAAGGAAAAATCTTTAAAGCAGCCAGAGAGAAAGAACATTTTATTTTTAGGAGGAAAATAATTAGTGTGATAAATTTCACATCAACGCCAAGGCCTCAAGAAGGATGTGAGAAAACACTGAAAGAAAAGAACTAGCAATCTATAATTCTATATCTGGCAAAAAATCCTCAAGGAAGGAAAGGATCATTGAGACATTCTTAGAAAAAGTAAAACTAAGAATTTTTTGATAGTACACTTATTTTGATAAAATGTCTAAAGAAAGTTCAAGAATGGAAATCATAAAAGGAAGGATTTTCAAACATCAAGAAAGAAGAACAAAGCATGGGATGAGTAAGGAACAACAGGAACTCTGCAGGAGGACTGAGGAGGAAGGACCACTTGGACAGCATGGAGTGACACCACACTACAGTGTGAGCAACCTGAGGGTGGACTGTGACCAGAAGAGCTGCCTGCACAGCAGGACTATGCATGAGCTGAGCCACCATCTTTATTTTACAACATGGTGTTCAACTTTTGGTTTGCTTGAGCTGCACTGAGTGAAACTTTTGGTTTGTCTTGGGCTATATATAAAATTAAAAGTGATAGGTCTCCCAGTACCTCAGCAGCTATTATGTATAGTAGCTGCCCTCTTCCTATTGTGTCTTGCCCTCTTCCCTGTGTGACATCATGCCAAGATGGTTGCTCCATCAAAGAACAAACCCTTCCTCCCAGCATGTCCCTGTTTCCACCTAGAGAATAACCTAATACTCACTCACCTCCTACCATCTAGTGATGTCACCAACTCCTCCATTCCCTAGTCACTACCTCATTCAACCCTGCCTCAGCCCCTACAAACCCCACCCCAGTCTCTATAAAAGACTCTCCCTGCCCCGGCCATATTGCTTTTGTCTCTCCTTTGTTCAGAGACAGCCCGGCAGATCTATTCCCCTAATAAAGGCTTGTTGTGGCCTGGTCTGGTCTTGGTCTTCGGCCCTTTTACCTGACAAAAAGTTAATGTATATAAGTAACAAAATGCTCTTTTTAAATATTTCGATTTATAAAACTATTTATGAAATAAATGATACCACAAGCCTAAATTTAATAAGAAAATTTGCATGTCTACCTAATACAATAAATGCCTGTTTTCACAGGCACAGTCATGTCATAGGTTGGGTTTTGTTGTATTTTCCTCACTGGATCACACAAGTGCACATAATGTCCAATGCATGCAGGCTTTGAATGGACTGACTGTGTGTGGCTGGTGCAGGAGGCAGAGTCAGCAATGCTCCGTGCTCTTCCCTACATGGCATCCTCTTGGTGTTGCCTACTTTGCCTGCCCTTGAGCACCACAGGAGATACAAAAAATATTACTAAAAATCACACAATAATGCTAAAAATTTACTGTGTTAAAGGGCCTCATTACTAACAGTCCAGGGCCACATGCAGCCTGCAGGCCTCACAGTGGATATTCCTGTTTTTCAGCACACACGTGGGTCCCCAGTATGGCAGGCCTCTTTAGCTCCTCACCCACAGGCAAGACTACCCTTCTTTTGATAATGAAATTATGATTTGACTTTGTTCAAAGCTGGGGGTTACATAATTCAGGGGAGCCTCTTTCCTCACTGGACCTACAGATTGAATCATGTTTAATCAATGCCAATGTGATTCCATTCACTTTCCAATACAGTTGGCCCTTCAAATTTGTGTGTTCCATATCTATAGATTCAACCAATGCCAGATCAAAAATATTCTAAACAAATTTTTGCATCTTTACTGAATGTGTACAGCATTCTGCTTGAATCATTATTCCTTAAACAATATAATATAGCAAGTATTTACATAGTATGCACTTTGTGTTAGGTATTATAAGTAGTCTAGTGATGATTTAAAGTATTTAGGAGTATGTGTGTTGGTTGTAAGTAAAAATTACCTTTTATATGAGGGACATGAATATCAATGGATTTGGGTATCTGTAAGGGTTAAAAAAATTAATGCCCACAGATACCAAGGAACAAGAGTATCTGGACTTAAGAATAATTCTAAATAAGGGTTCATTAACAAATACCATCTGAGGGACTCCTGAGAAAGCTTTTCCCATTAGATAAAGAAAAAGCGTGCAATGGAATTGCTATTCCCTTTTTCTGACTTTGTAAGTCACTGTGATTTCAGAAATGAAACAATCAACTTGAGACCCAAAGAGCCTGAGCAAGAAGACAAGCCCACAACATCAGCAAAAAGATCAAAAGATGAAAACAGTAAGGTTTCTTATGACATCATTGAAGGCTGAACTAACCAAAACTAGAATTAAGTCTATCTTTAGATTCATGTTATAGGAAATAGTTGTTTCTTATTTATTTCCCAAAACTCTATCAACATCACATGAAAATACTACAGTAGTCCATTAAGTGAATGTATTATAATTATGCAACTATCACCCTGTAAGTTGGTTTTGTTCTTCTTTTTCCTCATTATAAAGGAAGAGGCAATGAACACTTCTTAATATAAAAGTTTATCTGAATTTAGGGCATACTTTTCATGGACTTGTTGCCAAAAATGAAATTACTATGTGAAATGATATGAGCATTTTAAAATCTCATCATAAGTAGTATAAATTAATTTGCAAAAAGCACACACTTAATAAATTCTTACCACCCATGTATGTGGCCTGTTTTCATATATTACTTTCAGGAGTTATGATTTTCCCTTCATTTTTGTTGATAAGACCATAGTTTAAAAGTCCTGATTAGTTTGAATTAAAAAAAATTTAAATATCAGTTTTTTCCTCGAGTCTTTTTATATAAGACGAATTTTACAAACTCACAAAAAAAAAAAAAAAAAGGAAAATTTTGCTTATGTCATCCATTTTTGTACCCCAAGGTAAAACTGAAAACTACTTATAAATCACACTGGACAATGGAAAGGAAAACAGAGTCATACCTGTTTCATTTATGAAGACTAAGTTAAATTTTAAACAAAATTTGCTTAGTAGACATCCTTTTTCAAAAGAATTCGAGTTGAACAGTCCTAAAGAATATTTTTAAAGTATTACAATGGTTATTACTTTAGACTATACAGAGAGAAAAATCATATTTAATTAAAAATGATCTTCATATAGATTGCAAAAATAAATGAACATTATGTACTTACAAATCAAACACCAAGTAATGAAAGCCCTCTTCTGATATGCTGTCATGAAGTCGTACTGAAAATAAAATAAAAAGAACAAAGTTTGCATTATACTCATGCCAACACTCAATATTAAGCCCACCTTCTAATGCGCATCTCTCCTAAATAAGAAATGTTAATATAGATCTTTATTTTAGCCTGGGATAAGGCAGTGTCCTTTAACGGTTCAGACAGACCCAAGGTTTTGGTTTGGGTTCCAATAATTATTTTAAGTCTGCAAGTTTAACTTAACTTACAATATCATTATATTAGTACCCATACTTCGTATAATGGTTGAGATTAAATGACACAATAAAATTAAATAATGCAGGTATTGCCAGGTAAATACTACATAAATGTTAATGATTTTGCTGTATATCCAAAGTTACCAAGTTGTTGCAATTCTACTTCCCTGCCATTCCTCTTTTACTGTCACCCTTGCTTCACCAACTCATGCCATGATCAGTGCAGCAGGGATAGCAAGAGGGATCACTGGAGTCTGCTACATGGCCTGCCTCTGCTCGCCTGTTTGCCCTGGAATTTCTACACAGCACTCCCTGCCCAACCTACCAAAGCACAGTTTTTAGGGAGGAGAGTGGGAGGGGAGGAAAAAGGGAGGTTAAAAAGAAGATATATTATGTACATGTACCAACTTGCCACAATACATGTAATCATTATGTACTACAAACATATACTAATTAAAATAATTCAAAATAAAAACTAAAAAACTAAAACCATAGTTTTTATGTTCTTTATTCAAGGCACCAAAACCCATATCAACTCACTAGCTAAAAGTGAATACTTAGAACTTTATTGATAAAAGTAATCTACATCTTCTTCAAATTCATATACATTTTTCCAATGAGCTAGATTTATACTAATTCTAGCTAAAATCAATGTATGCCTTTTCTGAACTTAAAACACTAATTGATTCATACTACACTAAACCACGTATGTATAATTTCCATACTGCTTTGTCTATTTTTGCATAATCTCTTCTCTTGACCCCTCTCCCCCACACAAATAGTAATATTCATCCAAATCCCTTGCAGAGATGGCTTGACCTTCACTGTGGGCAAGAGAAGGCAGGGAAAACAACAAAATTCCAGAACACAGCTGCTTTCACAATAGTTATTACAGAAAGGACAAAGATTTCTACTATGATCTATTCTTAGTATATTCCCCATGCAGTGATGACCATTATATGGAAAATATCTATTGAAAAGAACATTTAGGTTATCACAGCAACTACAACCATCTGGAGAGATAATCAATAGCACCCATGAAATTCCCACTCTCCATGACTTCCAATCCAATTCCATCCCCTTTGGATCTTGTGATGACTAGTGTGGAATATCAATTTGACTGGCTTCAGGATCCACCCCAGGTGTTGGAAGAACACACTGAGCGTGCCTGGATGGGTCATGGAGGTGTGACTTTGGGTACCCTATTTGGTCCCTGGCCTCTTTCCTCGCTAGTGCTGCTCTGCTTACTAGCCATTATGAACTAACCAGTTTTGCTCAACCTTAACATTTTGCCATGAGGTTCCTGTCTTGGAATAATAGACCATGGACTGCATCCTCAGAAACCATGAGCTAAATTAAAACTTTCCTCCTTTAAATTATGGGTGAGTAGTATTGTGTCTCAGCAACCGGAGAAGCTAAAATAGATTTCACTGCTGACCCACCAAAAAATCTTTTGAATCCCTTTTCAGAAATTTCTCCAAGGTGGGGGAAGAGAGACTTTTGCTTCAACCCAAATTACAGATAATTACTTGTAGAATGTGGATCTGTCTATATTTAACATGAGGAAGAGGCTTACAATGGAGGTAGTTGGGATTGTGGCCAATCTGAGAAATGGACTATTTTGCTTGAGCACCTGAAAGATGAACACAATGAGTCTCCTCCTCCTCTTACTAGTTTGCTGTAGTGTCACTGGTGAATTCACGGATACAGCATATTTTATCTTTATTACCCAAGTGAAATACCTTTTCCTTCATCACACAGAATTTCCTTCTCATCAATGTTACTAAATTGGAACCACATTTTTTAAGGCTTTGCATCTCACACAGAAATCTGGCACATGGTAAAGTCATTTTCAAATGTTTACCATACCAGAGTTTTAGAAAATTTCACCAAAGCCTGGTATAGCTATTCATGTCTAAAATAAAATGAGTGATATGCAAGGAACTCTTTTGTAAATTTAACTGTGTGAGGAGCATTTTTCAATTTGCCAGTAACAGAGATGCTGCTTACCTTTGTTTAAACTTAGGCTGCTGAAGAAAAATGAAGAGCTTTTAATGACAACGTCATGATTATTTACCATTTTAAAGACAGACAGGTCATGACCTATATTTTAGTGATGTTCCTGACACAGTTTCAAAGATGCCTAACAAAGTTAGTGTTTAAATGAGATCAAGTAAAAGCATGGCTACTTAATGAACTAACTGAAAATTATTCTGGAAAATAAGTTGGTTTCTCGTGTTATCAAAGCTAAATGGAAAAGTAAAATTCACATGTACAGAAGGAAAGCACTACATTCTTCCACTTACTCAAGGAAAATGCTTTAAGTAGAGTTGAGATCTCGGGGGTGCTACTCAGAGTTGTACAGCTGAAGAAAGAAGGCAATTTCAGGTACAATTCTAGAAGCAGTATTGACTGTAGGTCATATCAAGAATAAAACTTTCTTAGTATGACTTAACCACTATCTTAATCACACTTATAAATGATCATCTTCTAGAAATGAAATCTTTTTGACCAAGCCACAAGTTGCTAAAAATGCAAGCCTGATGATCATACACAGGATATAAAACCCCTTAGCCAACAAGCATGTGATAATGGTTCAAGACAAACCATTCGTCCAAGCTCACTCCTATGACATCATGCACGTACAAAACAATCTCTAATATGTCTTATCAGTCATTTGACCATGTGAGATTAATCACAATAAATGATTATTACTGGTGCCATATACAAATCAACATCATCTTTACTTGGGATTACTTACACACATATTTCTCTTCTTCCTTTCTTATGCCCGACCTTACTTCTACTGTTTATAAAATAAACTAGAGAAACATAATCACATGGAATCTTTGTGATTTTCACTTTGTGACACAGTCTTAATAGCAATCTTCCATGTTTACAATAACATTAAGGATGCATTTGTTTCCTTGTATGATTTTTAACTCTTTCATTCTGTTGTCAGTCTATCCCTCTACACCATCTAGCAGATGATTTTACACAGTCAGAAACATCATCTGTTTTTCATCATGGTTTCGTGATCCAAAGTATCCTGCATTTTTCACCTTTCTTATTTCTTTTTTAACATTTCCTCAAGGGTTGAAAAATTTATTTAGTCTTGCCAAATGTTATACTGTTCTCTGTAAATAGCTGTCGATTCATTCTTACACCAAAGGAACTGCAGATTGTCTAATGGTTGCTCACATAACACTGTGTCATTGTGCAGGTCACAGCTGTTTGCCTAAAACTGACTGCAGGCCAGCTTTGCCACACCATGGCTCATGAGGCTGAAGCATTTTGCATGGCGCTCTTGCTATGACTGTTGCTCCTGCACATATGGACACACAGAATTAGCTTAATTGGAATGTTTCTAGAGAAAATTTTAGGAAGATAATGAGAGTAGCATTTGAAAAAACTGTTTTAAAAGCATCTTGGCAGTGCTTTTCTGAAGTGTGCTCAAAGTTAAGTTTAAACATTAATTTTCACAAACTAAAACAGTATTATGGTTATCTGGAACAAAATTTTAAATTTTAGAACTTTAAGGAACTTACAAGGAGAAAACAGTGTCTCTGAGGCTAAGCTACTTCCAAAGGTTAGCTGACCCACGGTTAATTCTCTTCTCTCACCTACATGTTATCAATTTGGTGGTTTGTGTTCAAGTTTTCACAAGATCACTCTTCCTATCCTGTGTGCTTGTATGATTTTGCTGCAGTCTTAGGTGTTAGCTCCTCAAAGGGTCCTGATTGGATCAAGGCCCTTGAATTATCTGAGAAAAGAAACTTTATTTACATTTGATAAAATCTTCCTATGCATTTTAATATTTCATTTAGGGATTAAATGATACAATAAAATTTATAATTATAGTGGTTATTATGGCATACACAATAATTTTAGCAAGAGTTATTTTGTGCAGTATATACAAAGACCATCAGGACCCAGTGGATTTTCCAAATGAGCATGCACAGGATGTGAGACATTAAGGGACCTTCCAGGTTAACAGCAAGTGCTTGGTCAGGGGAGGAGTAAACTCTAGGGCTGGATGATTCCAAAGACCTTGTTCTTATTCACCCTACTACATGGACTCAATAAAATACATGTGTTAGCAAACTACTTCCCAAATAGCTTGTGGCACATGAATTGGTTTGTCAGGGTTAAATAATATTGAAAAGAGCAGAAAAATAGTACGGTGTCTACAGAAAAAAAAAGTAGTGCTGAGTAAAAATAATTTTCATAAAAAGAGAAAATCATTTTGAGTGTCAGTTTAAAATATGATGGTATAATTTTGAGGACAGAGAAACAATGTCTAACAGAGTTAGTTAGTAATCACATGTATTTCCCTGTACACTTCCTAAACCCTTAGGAAATTATTAATTTTCCACTTCATATTAGGAATATGAAAATTTCCAGTGACTCAGTATTTTATGTGGTAGGACATTTAACATACTAAAAATTATATTATGACAAAAAATTTACACACTATATAAAATATAATTTTAAATTATTTTCACTTCCAAAAATTATCCTATGTCATGGACATTATAATAGCATGGGGGAAAAAATGTGTGAGTGTGTGTGTGTGTGTGTGTGTGTGTGAGAGAGAGACAGAGAGACAGACAGAGACAGAGAGACAGAGATGCATAGGAGGTGGAAATGTGTGAGCCAGGGAAAAGAAGGAAAGAGTAGGAGAATTATACTCTAAATAGAATCCATGTGAAAGCTGCTTATAAGGTACATCTTCCCATTTTGATTACACATTTGCCAAAAAGAAATGGAAAATGACCATGGGCTGGATGTAGAGCTCAGTGATAGAGCAGATGCTGAGCATGTGTGAGGTCTTGAGTTCAATCTCCAACACATGTCCACACAACAAAAAAAAATCAAATATATTCTTTTATGGAGATTTATTATCTTTCAAAAAAAGGCCAAAAGGGTGCAGACACTTGCTTCAGTTTCAGTATTGCATTAATTCCTCCATTTCCTAATAGTGCTCCTCACACCTAAGCAAATTAAAATCAAGGTCATTCATTATAATTTTGTGAAATTATTTTTATTTAAATTTTTTGTTTGTTTTCTTAGACAGGGTCTGACTATGCACTTTAGGCTGTCCTTGAACTCACTATGTAGCCTAGACTGGCCTCAAACTTGAAGTAATCTTCCTGCCTCACCCTCTCAAATGCTGGGATTACAGGTGTGCTCCACCACACCCAGTGGCAGCAGAACCACTGAGCTAAATACCCAGCCCTTCTGTTCTTGTCTTAATATAACACTTAAAATTTGGACATGTAAAGTTTGAGATGGTTAATCTTATATGAGAAACCCAAAGTACAAACTTCATAAAGTCATTTAAAGAACATATTATTTGGTTCAAATTATACTGGTTCTTACTCTTCCTTACAACCTAGCCTCACTGCCTTTTGTTGTCCACTAAAATTTATTAGGGAGATCCGGCAGTCAAGTACTTTGGTGGACTTCAGTGTCTTTTACATTGCTTCTAAACTTGGTTGTGTGATTTGCTTTCAGTGCTTAGCAGGTGTGATGCAAAAAGCTCTGTAAAAGGAAGCTCTCCTCTTGGAAACCACCTGCTGGGCTAAAACTCACAAGTTGTGTGAGACTAGTACTAAAAGACTAAAGGGAACATTCAGAGAAATCCCAAAGGATGAGAGGTCACCGTGACACTCCCTGACCAGTGCAGTGTGAACAGGAAAACTACCTGACTGAACCCAGGCAACACAAAAAACTGTCGCAAATAACAAACTGATGTTGTTAAAGTCTAGTGTATAAGTTGTTAGGCAACAATAGCTAAATAACCAAGATAGACTTGGTCTGAAATATGCAACTGACGACACTAGCCTCAAATAATTCTTCTCTAACATAAGCAAGTTTTAGCAAAAAAAGAACAAATTTGGCTTAGAAAATATGAAAGAATTAGTGTAATTCTCTAAAACTGACATGATAGGGCAATACTGCCAATGTTACCATAATACCAATAAAGCAATTCATACAGAAGAGATTGTATTGCATTCTCTTAATCGCTATTAATCACAATAACTTTGGTTATAACACAGGGAATTTTTGCATTTTTAGGTTTGCTATGCTGCAAAGAGATGGAGGCAGCTGGATTTGGTTCACATACTGGGATGAAAAAACGGCAACTTGTAAGTCAGATCCTTTTTATCCTCCCATCAGTAGTTAATTATAATTCACAGCTAAACCAAGGACTAGCCAAATAAGGTCTTGCAACATGCCAAGATTTTCTCCAAACGGATACCAACATTGAGTTCTTTTGTAAAAAAAAAAAAAATTTATATATGAGTATTAGAGCCTTTTAACAGTCAAATGGCAGCAGTGTAGAAGGAAATTCTAGCTCAGCCATTACTACCAGGTCTTCTGTGACAAAGTCAGTCATTTCTAGAGAGAAAACTTTTCAAACAGAAAACACAGAAGCACTGAAAACAAAATTCAAAATCAAACTAATATGTAGAAAACTAATGGTAAATCTGTATGTATGCTTTGTTTTCATTAATCTCTACTTCCTATAACATAAATAATACAGTTAATAAAATGACACCATTTATTTTTTATCTTTACAAAACAAAATATTAGCTTCAGTAAATTTGAAAAACATATTCGGTCTGGTTTTTTGAAATATAGGTAGATGTATATGACTCATTTCACTTCAAACTGAGGAAAATTTAAATGCAGACACAGATATATATTCATTGTTTTTATTACTGCAAAAGTCAATAGTTGTCTATAGCATTTATACTTTGAATTTCTGTTCTTGTTTTTTGTTTTTTGTTTTTGTACCAGGGATCGAACTCAGGGACCTCGAGCTTGTGAGGCAGGTGGCAGAACCACTGAGCTAAATCCCCAGCCCTCCTGTTCTTGTCTTAATATAACACTTTTAAAGTTTGGACATGTAAAGTTTGAGATGGTTACTCTTATATGAGAAACCCAAAGTACTAATAATTTAAAGAGCAAAATAAAAGATGACAGGAAATAAAGAGGTAAACCTTTTGCAAAGAGAAGAGGATCTAGGGACAGAGGAAAAGAGAAGAGAGGAGGGGAAGGGGAAATAAAAAGTCTAAGATTCGATATGTATATGTACCAATTCCCCACCATGGATGTATTCATTATGTATCCCAAATACATAATGAATACATCATTAATGTATTATTTATCCAAAATAAATAAATAAAAATTTGGGAGTTTGGCTTTACTGGCCAAGGCAAACAAATAAAGTAGGAATAAGAGCCATAGTTTGTTCTAATTTTTAGATATTTGAACACATAATTTTATAGCTACATAAGAGGTATGCGTTTTTGACAAAATATCTACCAATATATCCCATAATAAATGGCAAAAATTGAAATAGCTTCTAAATCCAAAATTGAAAAATTATCTTTATAAACTTCAACTATTTTCTCTTCAGTAAAAAGAAAATCTGCTTTTAAAGTTAATATAAACTAGTATCAAATTATATTTAAAGTAATGTACTGCTAATACTTAATGATTCAAAATTAATTAAGCACTTTTAGTGGGGTCCTCTACCATATTAACTTTAAAATGATGCTAAAATTACATGAAAATGGACATTAAGTCCCAGGATCAGTCCCTAGGGTCACAGCAATTCATTGTGCTGACCATAATCACCATTTTTAGTCCCAAATTCCCACCACATTCCTGCTCAAGATTAAAAGTCAAACCAGGCATGGTGACACATGCCTATAATCTCAGCTACTCAAGAGCCTGAAGCAGGAGAATCACAAGGGTAAGTCCAGCCTGGACAATTTAGTGAGACCCTGTCTCAAAATAAATTTTTTAAAAGGTTGTGAATATAGCCCTGTGATAGCTCTAGATTCAAACCCTACTACTGCAAGAATGAATGAACAAATGAATGAACGAATGAATGAACGAATGAATGAATGAATGTCATTTAAATAGGTTTCAATATCCACTGTAATTATGTATATTATATATATGTATTATACTTACGTATATACTTATATAATACTTAATGTAAATATACATATACACATGCAAATTAAATACATTGATATGCATTTATGATTGTATGTATTATAATTACAAACGTTATAATTATAATTCACAATTACAAGACCAGGTTATAACATTCAGGACCACCTAAGGCAAACTGTGATGACTTCTAAAAGCCCAACGCTAGTTAAAACTACATTATTGAATAGGGTTACTGGCTGGTCAAAATATCTATTACCTGGCAGGATTTCTACCTCAGAAGAGGGTGCAGAGTGAGAGACACAACCAGTGACCACTGACTTTATGGTTATCAGCCACATAGGTCATATGACAGCACAAGAAACCAATCCATATTTTTGTTTGAAAGAAAAACCATAAATAGCTAAATAACAGAGATGTTAATGAAAGAGAAAAGTAAACAGGTAATTCATTAAAAACCCTCCTCTGCACTCGGAAGGAATCTCCCCCGTTGCCATCCCAAGCTCTTAGGGCAGAGAGGCTGAGCCAGTCCCAGCACCCGGAAGGAAGCTCCCCTGCTGCCATACCACGCTCCTAGGGCAGAGAAGCTGAGCCAGTCCCAGCACCTGGAAGGAAGCTCCCCCACTGCCATCCCACACTCCTAGGGCAGAGAAAGTGAGTTGCGCGGGCACCAGAAGCACACCCCCCGCCCCTGGAAATGAGATGACACATAAACAAGCCTCAAAAACAGACTTTTGGGGCACCTAGAGCAGCCCCAAAGGGAAACAAAATGGAACAATCTGATACTCAACCACCTGGACTCCCTGAACTGGCAACAAAAGAGGATCTGAGAAATAAGAAATCAGAAATAATTACTCAAATAACAGTAAAGATTGTGCTCATGGTGCAAGACATGATTAATAAATCTAGAGAGGACACAGA
>NW_004624867.1:149029-167814 GCF_000247695.1 Heterocephalus glaber
AAAGGGTCATTTTTCATAGGATTTAGTAATATCTGAAAATATTTGTTTTCCTTGAAAAACAATTTTAGATTATCGAGACATATATTTTAAATGCTTAAGTGCATTCTACTTACTCCAATTTGTGTTTTAGAAAAGTGATTTAATTCCTTGGAAAAGTTAGTATTAATAAGTTAGTACTTATGTTTCCTTTATTTTGAAAAGTCTTCCCACTTTCAATTTTGCATAAATATCACTTATGTACTTCAATTGGTGGTTCCAACTCACTTCACTTTTCATGTGTGTATGTTAGCTTTTTGTTGTTATATCTTCCAATATTTACACAAAACTAATCATATGTCACACAGATATTCTCTTTTCTTTTCTCTCCCCTTTTCTCTCTCTTCGCTTTCAGCCAGGGTCTTACTATGTATCTCAGCCTGACCTTGTTTTCTCTGCCTCAGCCTCCTGGCTTTCATGAATATCCTCAACCATTAGGAATATTAAAAAAGAGAAAGGTCTATCTCTCTATGTTTTATGGACCTTATTGAAAGTTTTGGTGAGTATAGGAGAAGTAAGGGAAGAGGGACAGTAAATACCACATAGGAAGGTAAAGGTATTCCTTAAGTAGTAAATTTTGTTATAATAAAGAGATGTTACTTCTGCAATAAAAATGGAACAACCTCTTTTCTAAATAAAAGAGATTAAACAGAATATATTGAAGTGCATTTCACATTAAAGGACACTCTGTGAAACTTTTTCTTGATATATATGTGTGCATTAGGTCATGATATTAAATCATTTTTAATTTTAGGTCACAATAAAAATACTCGATAAGCACTGGATTAGAGAATCCTTTGAGAGGATTCTGTAAGTTTCTTTCCACCCACAGTTTTTGCAATTCTATGTTTGTAGACAGTTGTGGCTAATAAGAAGTAAATAATATAACCATTACCAATGCAAAGTTAATTACTGTCTCCTAAGTGTGAAGTCTGACCCTATTCAACATTTCAACAAATTAAAGTCTAACATATATTTTGTTTGGTTTTGGAATGGTTTTTAATGAATAACTACAAAGAAAACTTAAAACATTTATCTTGCCAAATTCATCAACATCTTGAACAGATAAGTTGCTATTCTAACACTAGCCCTCAGAGAATAGAGTTAATGGAAAAATTTATTACATCATACTCTCTTTGCAACTAACATGTTATCTTAATGCTCATAACTGAAATTTCCCCTAGAGAGTCACTAGCCCAATTCTCTCATCTCACAAACCCTTTTCTAAAAATTCATTCTTTTTTGACTCATTAATTTTATCAGTACATTTTAGGTATATAATATGCTGACATTCATTGTTGGAAATTTGTAGCTTTACATGATGTATCTTGGTTCTTATTTTTTTCCCCATTCCCCTGCCCTCCCTTCAATCCCTCCACCTCTCCCTATTTACAAAGACTTTGTTTCCATTTTTCTCTTTTCTCATATTTATTCCTTTCCCTTCTTTCCTTTCCCCTAGCTCCCCTACTTCCCTTCCCCTTTCGAGTTTTTCTTCCTATGTCACATTATCTGGCTCAAATGGGTCCTCTAATCCTAGTTTTTTGAAGTATCTCCATACTGATTTCCATAGTGGTTGCACCAGTCTACACTCCCACCAGCAGTGGAAAAAGATTCCTTTTTTCCCACAACCCCTGCCAGCATTTATTATTGGTTGATTTCTTGATAGCAGCCATTATCTCAGGGGTGAGGTGGAATCTCAGCATTGTTTTCATTTGCATCTCTTGAATGACCAGTGATGTTGAACATGTTTTCATATGTTTATTTGCTATTTCTACTTCTTTGTCTGAGAAATGTACGTGCATTTCAGATACCCATTTTTGGACTGGGTCTTTAAATTTTGGAGGTCTGAATTTTTTAAGTTCTTTTTATATTCTACATAGTAGACATTTGTCAGAGGAACAATAGGTGAAAATTGTTTCCAACATTTTGAGTTGTCTTTTCATGCTGTTGGTGGTTTCTCTTACTGTGCAGACGCTTTTTAACAAGATGAGATCTCAGTTGTTGATTCTTTGTGCTAGTTCCTTTGTGACTGAGATTTTGTTCATGAAATCTTTTCCTATGCTAATGTCTTCAAGAGTTGTACCTAATTTCTCTTCCAGCCAGTTTAGTGTTTCTGTTTTAATATTTAGATCTTTAATCCATTTCGATTTTAGTTTAGTGCATGGTGAGAGATATAGGTCTAATTTCAATCTTTGGCAAGTTGAAACCCAATTTTTCTGGCATGATTTATTAAAGAGGCTATCTTTCCTCTAGTGAGGATGTTTGGCTCCTTTGTCAAAGGAAGATGAGGTGGCTGAGTGTGTCAGGAGTTGTTTCTGCATCTTCTAATCTGTTCCACGGATCCTAAGGTCTGTTTCTTTGCCAGTACCAAGCTGTTTTTATCACAGTAGCTTTGTAGTATAGTTTCCAGTTGGGGATTGTGATAATTCCACCTTGTCTTTGTTGCCTAGTATTGCTTTTGCTATTCTAGGTCTCTTCCTGTTCCAAATGAATTTTGGATTGATTTCTCAAGGTCTGTGAAGTATGATGTTGTAATTTCAATTGGGATTGCCTTGAATCTATGTAGCAGTTTTGGAAATATGGCCATTTTCACTATGTTGGTTCTTCTTACCCAGGAGCAAGGGATGTCTTTCCATTTTCTGACATCCTCTTTGATCTCTTTTTTCAGAGTGCTGTGGTTTTCAGAGTAGAGGTCTTTGAAAATTCATTTCTTGCATAATTTATTCCAAACCTGATTTGCCTTCTACAAGTTTAAAATGTTACTAAAATGAGAACTGCAATGTAAATCTATAGCTAGTTGTTTCATTATACCATTATATCTTATCCCAACTTTTTTCTCAAAAACTGTTTTTATGCTAACAGTACTTATACACATTACTTTATTCTTCTGGATAATATATATGTATATAAATGAAGCACAGAAAACATTCTGCAATTTTAGGCTCACAATGGATGAAAAACATGGAAATTATTTGTGAATTTATTAGATAACAATGAAAAAAATGAAAGCTATTGATAAATACAGCTGCAGGCATTGTTACAGCAATCTGCATCTACCAGATATAGTGTATCTGGTAATGTTCTTTTGGTTAGAACAGCTAGTTCAGCTTGGGTTAAGGATATTTTTTATGGAAAAGATTGTTCATTTGTCATGAAATTGAGCAAGTTATAATGAATGCCAGATATCGCAAACATTCAGTGCATTTGCTTATCTCATAGATATCTTGAATGAAACAAGCACAAAGAAACAGTTAATCTTTCCCCTAAAATCTGTTTTATCAAGTCTTCTGAATTTCCAGTTGATTAAAATAAAAACCTCAGTACAATTCTTGACTTTTTCTATGACAGCAAAAATTCTATCTGAAAGTAAATCTTAAAAAATAGTTATATTTGTAATTACATTTTTAAAACTCTGTGTGTGTGTGTGTTTCTATGCACAAAAAAATGGACTCATTTTTTCCTCTTTTCACTTTTACCAGCCCAATCACTTGTCTCTCCTCCACTGTTACCATCCTGGTGCACAACATATTTCCAAAGGCTCCTGTCTCATTTCTGTTTTTCTCCTCTGCCCTCTTAGTGTCTTTACATCTTCAATCTGATCATTGTTCAGAAACCTGCAATGACTCTCCTTTGTCTCTGAGGAGAGCCAAAACCCCATTCCTAGCCTCCTAAGTACCTTACTCCATTAGTTTAAGCTCCTTCAAGTTCCTATGCAGCTTCTCAGAGTACTTACTCTGTAGAGTTTCTTGTAGCACAGCCATGTCCATTTGTATATGGATTATATAAGGTACTTTTTAGCTAAGCCTGCGCTGTTTAGTATTTGTCATAAAGACTTATTCCCTACAAACTATTTTTATTATTTTGCCTTTTGCAGAAAAAATCTGTCAATCTCCAGAGTACAGGACATGAGTGCTGACAGAGAAGACAACTGGATGGAGGGAGAAGGTGGCATGAGTAATCTACGTGCCTGACTCTAACCAGAAAGAAAGCTGGGAGTGAAGCGGAGGTGGAGGTAGTCAGTCAGTTCCTATGTAATACCAGCAGTGCTAAGAAGCTGCTGTGCAAGAAGCGTGGGGTGTTACAACTTGAGGAAATGTGTCTCAAAGACAAATGGTGGTGGAAGGATGGAAGCAGAGGAGGTTGAGGGAGGAGGTGTTAACAGTTGTTTTTATAAAAGCAGTGAAATGTAAGAAAACATCTACCCACCTTGTTCAGGCTTAGTGGAATGTAGAGGACAGAGAAGTTAACCCCACTTTCCAGCACCACAGGTGCAGCAGCACACTCAAGGTCAGCCAGAGTGCAGTAGCACACACAGGAGAAAGTACACTCTGGCTGTTGTAGGCTGAACATGGCCCCCAGCACAAGCTTGGAAACTCCGTCCTCAGTGCAACAATTCTGGGAAGTGGGGCTGCTGAGAGGTGATAGGTCATGAGGGTGAAGGGATGGATTCTTGCCCTGATCACTGGTGTGAATTCCTTGTTCAACCATACGTTTGAATCTGCCTAGCCCTGGTGCTCACAGCCTCAATTTCCCTCTCGGCCACAGGATGTCCTGATAAGAAGGCCACACCAGATGCTGGCCCCTCATCATGAAATACCAGGCTCAGGTCCACAGCCCACAAATTTCTGCTCCTTGTAAATCAGCCCTTGTCAGGAATTTCCATTATAGATGCACAATAAGCCTGAAAGCTCTCCTCAACAGAGGACACTCTGTAACATTAGGACATCAGATTCATTATCACATAATTAAAAGGGGAAATCAGAAGGTGCTAAAAGTTGGCAGTTTTCTTAGTATTAGCTATTAACCCAATGGTTATTCAAATTGCTGAAGATTCTCTCATATTCAATTCATTTTCACATTTATTTCTTTTTTAGAAAATATTTTAAGTAAATATATTAAGTTTAAAAGTCAAAATTGAGGAATATGAGTTTGTCATTTTATTACTGCAATACTCGTAAGGAAGTATAACTTTGATTTTAAATCTTTATGCATATGGGGAATTTAGCTCAATGGTGCTATCGCCTGCCTCATAAGCGCAAGGTCCACAGTTCGTTCCCTGGTACCAAAAGGAAAAAAAAAAACTTTATGCATATGTGTTGTATTTATAACATCCTAATTACTAATAGAATGACAGTTACTCTGATTTTATACATTCATATTACAGGGACTTTACTATTTTTGTACTCTGTTTATTTTAATTAGTTTTTAGGTTATTTTTCCCAGTTCTTATTTGCCAGTGAGGAATTTATACAAATATTCTATTTAAATCTGTTCTCAATAAAAACACCTATATAACATTAATTTGGGGGAGTGGGGTACCGGGGATTGAACTCGAATCCTTCCACTTGCGAGGCAGGTGGTGGCACCACTGAGCTAAATCCCTGGTCCTACATAACATTAATTTTTGTTTCTGCTGTATACTGGGGATTGAATCCAGGGTCTTCTCACTGAGCTTCAGCCCTTTTTTATCTTTTTATTTTTGAGACAGGGTCTCACTAAGTCACTAAGTTGAGCAGGCTGAGTTCTAACTTGTGATCTCCTGGCTCAGCCTTCCACAATGCTGGGATTACAATACACTTGGCTTTTTTTTTTTTTTAAATGAAAATTGGTTTTACTCTCTCTACTCCTCACCAAAATATTCTGTCAAGCTCTCCATCAATCCTGAACAAAAATCATTAATCATAAATATGTTTCAATATTACAGGCTATTATATCTTAGATGTATAGTCTTCAGAGTCTTGAGATTTTTAAGCCAAGGGCATAAATGTTTGAGTTCAATGAGTGGTCATACCTAAGATTTTTAACAAGAGAGAGCACAGTATCCATAAGAAATAAATTCTTGGATGGTGCAATATTTCAGTCAGACAGCAAATTTTCTTGAGTATTATATGACAGAGTATTACTGTGAACAAGTCAATTGTGTCTCAGCCTTTCTTCAATCATTGGGACCAAATCCCCTTACTAATTATGTGATTCTGAATTCTAGATCTTCTACATCATTGGATTTGCAGTGGTAGCATCTTGTGATAGTTTCATATTCTCTTCTACTGTAGGAACACGATGCAGTATGACTATGTGGCAAACAATGTGAACAAGCCACAGGTTATAGTCAAATAAACTAGAAAATGTCTTTATCTGTAACTATTAAATCAATCATCTTTATCCAATAAACCAATTATTTCATCAGACAACATAGCTTTCTGCGTTTCTTTTTTCTTTTCTTTTTTGAACTTATCTGGTATTGAGAAAATTTAACCAACTGTTTAACCCAATAGACAAACTGCCAAGCTCAGAGGCCTCCTCGACCTGCTGCACACACCACAGCTCTCTTTCAAAATGCAAGTCAGATCACGTCACACTTGCCCAGGTAAAAACTGTTGAAGGCTGAAGACCGGTCTAATGGTAAAGAGCAAACTCCTTAACATGACCCATTTACCATTTAATTTATCATACAAACTGGGACAGTTGGACAGTAAAAGTGGGTGACTAATTTTTTACAGCAGGAAACCAGGACAGACCCTGGAAAAGAGGTTAGTGTGGTCACCTGACACAAACCTGCCATCCACTTCCCTGAAGTTACCTTCCTTCTCCTCCCTGCTCTGGTCGCCTCCAGCAGCACAGGTACCTTTTCACACTGGTACCCTCAGTCCTCTCTTGCAATAAGCCACACCCCCAAGACTAGTTCTGTGGCTTAGCATTCTCTTTCTTTCCCTCCAAGTTAAGCCCTACCAATGCTTCAGAACTTAAACATTGCTTCTTCCGGGAAGTCACTTCTGGCTTCACCAACAAACTCTCACTGGACTGCCGATGGCCACAGTGGCACATGACAGTGCCCATGAGGTTTTGTGTTTCCTGAAACCTAGAGCCATCTGTGACTAGCTTATTCTAGCATATACCTACAAGAAATTAGGCAAGGGCCGGGGATTTAATTCAGTGGTTCCTCTGCCTACCTACCAAGCGCAAGGTCCCAAGTTCGATCCCCGGTACAAAATTTAAAAAAAAGAAAGAAAGAAACTAGGTAAATGTTTGTTGAAAAAATAGATTTTGGTATTAGTCTATAAGCAAGTGAGTTCTCCTGAATCAAAGAGTCCCTTGTTGAAGGATAAGCCCACACTTCTGTAACTGCAAAATAAATACAAAGGCAAACCCTTATTATCTTTGGTCACCTACAGTCACCACACAGGCACTCTAAAAATTGCTGAGAAAGCTGACCTTCAGTTTCTTACAAAGACATCCTATTACTTAGGATGCTTATTAAACCCTGACTTTCCTTGAAGTTTTGTGTGTGTCCTTGACAGAAGTCAAGTCCTCTCCTCTGAACAAGCATATGGAGTAAAGAGGAAGAGATCCTTGCCAAGCCAGCCGACATCTAGTGATCAATGGAGCAGATATAGAGGCTGTGGCAGGATCAAACTTCTCCTTAGTTCTTTGTATACATCTACTTTAATCCATGGAAGACTGAAGACAGGGAGCAGGTGCTAAATAATAGAGCTGTGATGATGAACCAGTATTGTTCCAGTAAACATTTACAGAGTTCACGCATCGTGCAAAGTACTATAGATATAAGCAGAGAACATAATGTGTCTAATCTTATGAAATTAATGCTCAGATATGGATGACTGACTAATGTTAAACAAATAGATAAATATAAATGTAGGAGAGTGGTAAGTACTCTAAAAAACACTAACCAGACAGAGAAGTGAGTACCAGGGAAAAACAGATGGAAGATATTTTGGAAACATCTCCTTGATTAGGTGAATTTTAAGGGAAGAACAGAATGAAGTGTAGGCTGGGAGCAGTGGCACATGCCTGTAATCCCAGCACTCGGGAGGCTAAGGCAGGAATATTGACGCAAGATCAAGTCCAGCCTGGGCTACATAGTGAGTTCAAAGCCAGCCAGGACTACATAGCGAGACCCTGTCTCAAAAAAAGGAGGAAGAGGAGGAGGGAGAGGGGGAGGGGGGAGGGGGAAATATACATGGCAGAAATGGGATGCCTCAGGGAAGGTCTGATGCAAGACTGAGGGAATAGCAGGTCCAAAGCTCCTAAGAGGTCACTACACTTGACCTGTTTGATAAGCAATGGGTAATGAGAATGAAAAGAAGGAAATGAGGTGGGAGGTGTGTGGATGTGTGTGAAGGTGTTAGGTAGGGGTTATAAAACGCTTTCCCTTTCCCTCTGAGGCAATTGGAAATTCACTGTAGGGTTCTGAGGAGGAGGTGATCTGTTAGTATTAAAAGCAGCAGGGGCCGGGGATTTAGCTCAGTGATTCTGGCACCTGCCTCACAAGCTGAATGTCCCGAGTTTGATCCCCGGTACAAAAAACAAAAAAGAATAAAAGCAGCAGCACAACTAACAGGGTATGTTGAAGATACACTGTAAGAAAACAAAGGCAGAAACTCAGAAGCACATATGTGAGAAGCCTGGTGAAAGATAATGGAGTTTCAAATCAGGCTAGAGGCTCTGAAGGCACAGATGTGGTCAGATTCTAGATATATTTTGAAAGTACTGCTGACAGGAACTTTTGACAAGCTAGCTGCGGGATGTGCTACACAGAGAGGGAATGTACGGCTTCAAAGGTTTTGTCCTAAGTAACCAGTATATTGAAATATGTGAAGACAGAAGAGAAAAAGGCTGAGAAGATGGGAGTAAATGTGAAATGTGCATCTAAATGGAGAAATCAAGGACAAAGTTGATAGATAAATTCTTTCTTCAGAGCATGAAATCATGCTCGGTCTACTTGAATACAGCATATTAACATTAGGTGTCTGAACACCATACGTCATACTTGAGAGAGAGAGCTTAGAAGTTGGGAGGAACATGGACGATGTGATCCTGGCTGCCACTGACCCATCACTGCATCTAGATGTGCTCTGTGTGCTCAGGTTCTCTGCCGTGAAATGGGGATACCAAGAATTCCTCGGCAGACTTGTGACAATTACAGGAAACAATGTACATAAGTTTAAAATGTCCATGGTATAGGGCCGGGGATTTAGCTTAGTGGTTTCAACGCCTGCTGCGCAAGCTCAAGGACCTGAGTTCGATCCCCGGTACAAAAAAAAAAAAAAGTCCATGGTATAAATAAGCACTAAATGAATGTTGTGTATTAATATTATTAAAAGTTAAAGAGAACTGTTATAAATACATTTGTTTTAAATTTTACAGTAAATAAATTTGATACAATTATTTTTATGAATAACTATTGTATGAAATAAATCCTGAAGTGTTGTTGTCATGAGGCAGTTATTCCAGCATGTGTGACAACAGGGTTTCAGAGGACAGTCAGCCTGAGGATGAGCAGAAGCACTGGTGTAGACCCTGATTGCTAATATCTTCCTCTCCAGTATGCAAAATGCAGAATGTATCCCTGAACTCCTCATGTACAAGTCAGTGGGGTGGAGTTAGATTCAGCTCAGCATGCTGAATCCATGCAACTGAGAATGATCCATCTGCATCTAACTTTAAAAAACATTTCTTATTACACTGATTATAAACAATAGTGTTAAGATTTTTCATGCAAATTTATAAATGTTTGTTAACAATAGGTTTTACTTTTATCCTTGAATAAAGCAGCAAATTATCATCTGGAAACTTTCCATTATTTCTCTTTAATCATTGATTGCCATGTGATGCTCTGTTTAAAGCTAGAGGAAATAGAGAAAAATATCTCACAAAATAATTGTTATTACTAAATGCTTACATTTCTGTACAGAAATGTGTTCCTTTATCCAGGCATGGTGTCATACTCCTGTAATTTCAGCACTCTTGGATGCTGATGAAGGAGTATTGCAGGTATGAGCCCAGCCTGGGCAATGTAGCAACTTAGTAGGACAGTGTCTATAAAGAAGGAAGGAAGGAAGGAAGGAAGGAAGGAAGGAAGGAAGGAAGGAAGGCGTTCTCTTAAAATGTAAAGATAAATTCGATTTTTAAAGCTCAAATCATTATTTTCTATCATATTTCTCTAAAAAAAATTTCAGACTGCTTATTACACATAATTTCCATTGTGTGTAGTAGTTAGCTTGAACACTGAATTAACAAATACCAAAATTCTGCTTCTGGGGAAAATACATGATTAGTCTCCTGCAAGACCCTAGTCAAAATTTTTGTCAACTAATCAATATGTAACCTTGTTTGATGTTTGTTTCTATTTAAAGATAACTTCTTTGACACAAACTATTGATGCACAGACATTGAACTACTGGCCAGTGACATTGTAACTCATGAATGAATGATGCTTATGTAACATATACATTTTATCCCATAAAGCACAGCACAACCTTCTCGAGTTTAGAAATACTAAATACCACTTCAGCACTATGTTTGAAGGCCACTTTAAACAGCAAAATTACCAACAAAAAGCACAAAAACATGGCATTCCGTAGCTGTGAAAAGGACATTTGTTTATAGAGTATGAGAGCTGAAAGAAGAAGGCAGAGTGTTAGCCACACATACTGGCACATGCCTGCAATCCCAGCTACTCTGGAGGCCAAGGCAGGAGCATCTCAAGTTCAAACCCAACCTGGGCTACTCCACAAGACTCACCCTCAGAAACTGGAAAATGTCAGGGTGTAGTTCAGCCCTCCTTGAGTTCAATCCCTGGTACCAGAAAAAGGTAGAGTGTTGCCTTCTTTTACCTTGGCTGGGGCAGCACATAATCACAGGAGTGACAGAGATTTTACTGCTCTGCACATGTCTGTGAGTGTTCAGAAGTGACCACCAAATTGCTGCAGGTATTAACGAGGTTACAAATAAAATTTCAAAGCCCAGCCCTACTCACACATACGGAATCTACAGAGAAGGAGGATCAACTATATTTATTGAGTTTCAAATGATCATGTTTTTAGTTCTTTAATTATATTCATCTGCTCTTGAGCACCACTGTCAAGATATTATTAAACACAAATATTTAGCTGTAGATAAGGAATTAAACCTATGTAGTTAACCATTCATAAAATAGACATTTTTATTTATCAGTTATCACATGATCAATGTACTTTGAAAGTCATATTTTCTAGATATAATCTTTCTCAATATTTTATACTTCATGTATAATCATAAACACCAGTAAAAGGCTACAAATAAATGATGATACTGTGTTAGACACAACATTAGCAAATTACTCTGCAGTTTAATCTGTAAGCCTGGCTGCCATTCAGGAAGGGAATATAAAAGAAAAAAAAAGAGGAAGAAGAGATAAAGTCCTGTTAATTTTAAAAAGTCATCTTCAACACTGATATGAGCTATGATTGACACTAATATGAAAATTATATTTTAAAATGAGCAGTAAATTCAGAAGTCTGAGTGACCTCTCATCTGAAAGCCTGCTGCAGAACAGTGAGGTGGGGCGTGTTTGATATCCATCTCCCTCTCTGATCCTCTCACAGGATTTGCCTCTCCTGCTACAAAGCCCCTAGGGATTCAAATTATTCATCATTTCATGACATATTTAGGGCTTTGTGGCAAAAGCAACTCTCTCAAATGATGCATGTGAATAAAAAGGGTGGAAAAGAAAGGTTTTTCATTACATAATGAAAAACAAAGGTAATGGTTTCTTTCTAGTAAAGATGCATTTCTTTTTTTAAGGGATAATAAAAATGTTAGAGAATGAAAGGCTATTTCAGGGTCATTTTGGAAAAGTTTCAGTTTGTAATAGCTGCCAAACAGAAACTCTTTTGAAGGAGGCTGAAGGTTTATCTACACAACTAAGATCTAAGGAAGGAGCTGCAGAACCTAGTTCTCTTGCTCCCAGGCACCAGTTAGGACAAAGTAAAATCGTGTGCAAGGTGTCAAGCACAGTTGGAAGAGCACTGCCACGAACCTAAGACATTCTTCATTTCTATAAGATTTTCTAATCTAAACAGTAAAATAATTTAGAGCTCAACAGTCCCCAGTAATTAAGAGAATCATGGTTTTTACTGGAAGCATATCCTTTCAATTATATAATTCATTAAACACAAAAAACAATGAGCAAGAAACTGCTAAGTGCCAGACTGAACAGACACCCATTGGGTGAAGCCTCTGAAAAACATAAACTATTGATGTAAACAAATAAGTTTATATCAGAAACTCATAGAACATAAGGTGACAATTTCTGAATGACCATTTGTGCCATAATCATTTTGCAAACCAAGCATGGACCTAAAATATTTTACTAATTTAGATTTTAGGAAAGATGATATTACCTGACCAAAGTTTTAAAAGTTTTTCATGTTTTTAAATGTTCATTTTTACAATAATAAATGACTTTTGCAAAAGATACATTTTATGTAGTGACTTGGTACACATATAAATAAAAATACACACATAAATGAATAAGGTAAACACAATTCTGAAACATACCACATGAAATACACTCTGACATTTAATGAAATTTATTTCATTATAGTCAGTGATCACTGGTCTTGATAAACAGTTTGAAAAAGACTGGACAATAGTATTTGTTTTACCTCTTCCAGTTCAGGGCCTCAGTCTTAGCAGTGAATTCCCTTAATAGTGAAAAAGAATTCCATCTCTATTAAATTCTTTAGATGTATAATGTATATCAAATAAATTTGCTTTTCTCAATTATATTATGTTCTTAGTAAAAAAAAAAAAAAAACCAGAAAGAAGAGAGGGAAAACAACTCCATTCTGCCAATTTCCTTTGATAGCTTTCAAATCCAACTTCCCTGGGCAAGACTTACATGCAGGAAGTGATATATAATTCACAATATTTAAAAAGCTTTTCACTGTACACTTAACATATTAATTAAGAAAAGTAATTTAATCCAGCAGCATGATGAATCAGGTCCATGTTATCCATAGCAATTTATACATAAATTTAACACTTTACCTAGGTTCATCTTTATTTTCCTTCTTAGTCACATTTAATTCAAGTCACCATATTAAATGCCATTTGATGGGTTGCAAAAAAAGAAAAAGGAATGTGTAGGTATTTAAAATGAAATGCTCACATAGGTTTGGGCTGTATGGGGACAGAGAACAAAGAATAAATAGAACCATTTTAATTGCCTTGGGAAACACTATCAATGACTGCTTCACAGTATTATTATTATTTTTTTGTTTGGTTCTGGGTATCAAACTCCAGACCTTGCGCTTGTGAGGCAGGCAGCAGAACCACTAAGCTAAATCCCCAGCCCCTTGTTTCACAGTGTTATTGAGACTTCACAAATTCATCATATATAGTATGGCTTTTCTAGTTTATCCATTCATTCTTACTAAAATTAGTGAGCTGTTAGATATTGGCTATGTGGTCTCAGAAAGAAATTACTCACACATTTGTTTCAGCAGGGTCCTATGATTATTTTATTGACTGCAAACATTTGAACCCACCTCAACTAGTCTAAGAAACTTATTAAACCAATTATCAAGTAGCTTCTAGAATTGTTAGGAGGGCTCAAGACTAAGTTTCCAAGGAACAAAATCCCAAAACTGAGCCCAAGAACTAGCCTGATAGAAAACAGTTGCTATTTCATCTACTCCTATTAAAATCAATCATGTACTCCCCAACAACCAGGGTCACCAGAATCAGTATCACCCATCAATTGTATTTTATACTTATGACTTCTCAAATCAAAGCCCTATATCATCACACTCACTGAAAAAATAGAAGATCTGTGGAAAACCTTTTTGTTTTTTTGAACTGAGTAGTCTTAAAGGAAGAATGGCCAACATCTGTCAGACTGGACAACTGAGTCTAAGGACATGCTTGCGTCCCAGCTGTAAGAGAAGCTAGGAATTTGATTTCTGACTTCTTAGTTGGTAGGACAGGACTCATAACATTATAATTTCACAAATTTACAAAGTTTACTCAAAAACCCATGGAATATGGCAATTATCTACTACACTTGTATTTTGTGTAACATATCATGAACCATTAAAAAAAAAGAAAAAAGGGCTGGGGATTTTAGCTCAGTGATTCCACCACCTGCCCTGCAAGCACAAGGACCCACGTTTGATTCCCAGTACCCCCCCACACCCCCCAAAGAAAGAAAGAAAGAAAAAACAAACCCTGGAGTTTCAAATCTGACAAGGACCTTAGGAAAGAATGACAACCTACCTATTTGTTATACAAATGGAATCCAGGACTTATCTATTCATTAAAATCAAAATGAAAAACTGATATTGTAAAGTAAGTGATGGTTTTTTAAATGGGTCATTCAAAAATCACCTTGTCTCATCTTCTGCCACTAGTGTTAATTATGAGCACAGAATAGCTCAGTTGAAAGTTATAGGGCTGAAGGTGTACATTTGATGATTTAAAAAAGTATCTAGACTGGTTGCACCTAGCATCACCAACACCAATGTTACCTTCACCCATAAGAATCTGCTAGCCTATGATTTTGTGAGTTGCTGCCATGAGATACCAAGCTTCTGAAATACTTCTCTTCTACCCATCAACACACACAAGAGCAAGTCAAATGTCTTAGAAAGAAGCCAAAACTAAAACCAAAATGTTCATTGAGGAAATGCTGTCTCTGACATCTATCTGCCTTTCCTGAAGTTGAAATGGACTATAGCTTCTGGGAGCCCAGTTAAGCATAGAGTATAGTGGTGAAAATATGATGCTATGATCCTGTTTGAAACTGACAAAATCTGAAAAATAAGTCAGAAAGGAAATATGTGTGAAGGCTAAATGAAGAGAAAGCACTTAGAAGATGGCATGATTCCCTACAACAATGGTGAAATTAAGGAGCCCTTGTAGAGTATGATTTAATTCACATACTTTGAAGGAAAATAGAACAAACAGAGGACTCCAATGATGGAACTTTAGAAATAAGCCTACTTTCATTAATTGAAATGGTATTATTTAGATGGGAGAATAATAAGCATACATATCTATGACCTTCTGTCCAGAGTATGGTATGCAAATTTATAAAATAATAATAGCAGTTATCAATTTTACCCAAAGCATTTACAGAGTGAAGAGAAAGGTTCCTGATCTAATAAAGAAAATCCTTAAAGTCCAAACCTCTCAAATTTAAAAACCTCCTGTATCTTCCCTTTCATCTTTGACATTAAACATCTTCATGCTTCTCTCTGGTTCTCAAATCTTTTCCTCTGGAATCAACATCAACAGTAAGTGCAAAGGAACACAAGCTAAAGTCATTTTCAGGGACAGAACTCAAATTCAAGCCAAAGCATAAATACACAATCATCACCTTTCCTATTCTGTATTAAGCTTTCATGCTCTGACTTAGGATTAATCTTTCACCACCAGTAATCATTGCTCCACAGTCACAGGTTTTAATCATGTAAGAACAACTTAAAACATTCTTAAGTACTTTAATATACTGATAGTCAATCAAATGCATTCTCTTTTCTAAGAGACAAGACAAGAGAGAGAGAGAGGGAAGGAGGGAGAGAAAAAGAAAAGGGGAAAGGAGGTAGAGAAAGCTACTAAAAGCATGCACATACCTTTTAAGTCATTATCCTTTCAGGGTATAACACATAACATCATAACCATGATACTGATTCTGCTAAACCCTAGTGTCAAAGTCTATAGCCCCTTCAAAGGTACTCATAAAGAAACAGAACAGAATCGGAGCAACTTCCAGTCCAAATACCTAGGTGCTTCTCAGCCTGAATTAGAAACTTCATAAAGTAGCACAGAATCTCCAAGTGCTGAAGAACATCAGAAAATAATGTTCCATGCAAGATTAGGAAATAATCTATTCCTAGGCATAAAGTCAATTTTAAGTTTTTCAAAAGGTAACTTGTTTCCTATAACACTATCTACTTTAAATGGAATAGCTGCTTTTTCACATAAAGATTCAAGTCAGGATAACATGCCTATAAAACTATATAGTAAAAAAAACCCACAAACAACAACTCAACAAAAAAGGTATAGAATAAATTTTATTGAAGACTACACCAAGAGATATGCAAGCAAATCATATGAGGAAACTAAATGGACACATTAAAAGGCATCCTATTGTTAAGAGTCTTCAGAGTTATAAGATATTGATGTACAAAAATATTTATCTACAAAAAAAGTATTTATCTATTTCTTCTAGTTTTATGGGCAATACTCAAAAGGTAATTCCCATTGCATATGGTTTTTTGCTATTTCTATTGAAAGACTATATCACCATAGTTACCATAATTACATACTTCTCTACAGAAAGCTACCTCCAAAGGACATGATTTAAATAGCCTGACAGAGAAAACACTATCAATGCAGAGAAAGTAAAAACAACATACGAAAAGTAACTGGATACCAAGTCTAACAATAATAGCAGTCACAGCTCCAAATAACATCATTTATAAATCAATTAAAAGCAGCATTCATAAATATGAGAAACTCATTCCATTTCCAAACATAATCAGATTACACTTCCAGGAGGAATTAATGTCACAGAGTATTTGGCCATTACTGTAATTGCCATTTCCAAAAGGATAAACAAAACAATCTCAGGCCTTGAGAATGTCACTGAGAGCTACTATTAGAGCTGAGTGTTAGCTCTGCAAACAGACGTCTGGCTACTTTTTAGATTCCTGTGGGTAGGGTGCTTGGTAACTCTGCCCACTTTCATCATAAAGATGAACATAATATAACATAACTTGTTGGACCGTTATGACTGTTACACAAGATTATGTATACAGAACATTCAGCATCATACCTTGCACACTGTATACATTCAATAAATTGTGAGCAGTTATAATACGAAGAATTAGCTTCATAAAATTTGCTATCACATAATGGTTGGGAAAGGAACAATTATTGTGCATGTTTCATTAAAAATATCTCTGGAGAAAGTCTCATTTACTTTTAAAAGTATAACAAGAAGCACACATAGGAAACAGTCCTATTTGTAGCAGAGTTCTACAAAACACTGAAAATTGTTTACCAATCTTCCAAAGAGTCATTCACAAAAGAGCAACCTTCAAGGTTTCTCTCTTCTTTCCTTCCTTCTCTGATCCTCTACAACTGTCCATATTTTAATTAATATAGTGTGGGAAGCAGACAGTTTGAATCAAGTTTTGTCCACTGCTAGGTCCTAACATTTTTATTCGGGCTTATCTGGCAAATGGGAAAAGTTATCAACTTTAAGGAATGACTAAGAGACTGTCTAGGAATAAACTCTTTGAAATAAAAGAGAGAATTGGCAAATTAATATTGACCCACTAATAAAATGGAGTACAGTGTTTTTGATATTCCTTTGGTGGTGAAAAAAAGTCAGTGAATAAAATCCAAACTTTAATGAGGAGAGGGAAAAAGAGCAATATTGAGAGTAACAGGAGACCAAGTCCAATGCCAAGAGTCAAAGTACCAAGGAATATCATTTGTAATTTAAATAAAATCTGCATTCACAGAAATGAGATACTCATTCAGTGTCTGCTTCATTCACTACTCTACAGGACAAAGAGGTACAATTAGCATCACAATACTTTGTTTCCATATATTAATTCAACAAATATTTTTTGGGCACCAGTTCTCTGCTAGGAAACTTTCCAGGTATTTGGGAATAAACAGTAAACAAAACTTAGAAAACAATTTCATGGAATTTATATTCCCATCTATCAGGAAAGCTATTACGGCATTCTCCCTCAGATCTGGCCAGAAGTGGAGTCATCAAGTTCTTGACTTACAAGATCTTCATAAGCCTAGAAGGGAGGACTTCCAGGAAGATGGCAGAGTAATGAACAGCAGAGAAACAGCCTCTCCAAGATTTCCAGAAACTTGAATAAAGCAATGTGAAGAAGACTGGAAGGATGAAAGTGGGTTTCTGGGACCCAGTATGCATCTGAAGCAAGAACTGTGGCTCACAGGGTGGGGAGAGAGACTTCAATGAAGAAGGAGGAGGCAGCAAGTGTCATTTTCTCCTTGAGCCCTGACTCATTGCTTAGGAAGGGTGGCTCAAACCTGAAGACTCATGGTGACTGCTGGCCACCCCAGAGGCCTCCAAGGAAAGATGTATCAGTGGAACAGAGCAGCGGGCGCAGCTGATGGCAGTGGCTGGTGAGCCACCCAGTTTCAGCGATCCTCCAGGAGAGGGTGATCAGTCAATCATCATCTTGGAGAGGAGCTAACTTAGCTCAGAAATTGAGGCAGTTGGGCCAGGGATTTAGCTCAGTGGTGCCAGGACTGCCTTGCAAGCAGTCCTGAGTTTGATCCCTGGTGGTAGCAAAAAAAAAAAAAAAAAGAAAAGGAAAAAGAAATTGAGGCAGCTGTGGGCTGGCTCCATCAGGATGAGGCTGAACAAAGTTCAAGTTGGCAAGAGGTCAAGTAGCCAAGTTCAAGCCATCTGGGAGCCAAGTTCAAACTGGCAGAAGGCACAGAGTGCTGCAGGCTGAACAAATCAGGTTCCAGCTTCACAGAGAGAAACCAGCCTGAGCTTCAGAACTAAAGGTACAGACTTGCAGGGATTATCCAATATCTGAGCATAAATCTACAGCTGGCTTGTTGGAATTAATCAACACAGATCTGTACTCTGTGTGCCCAACTTGTCTACCAGTGATAGCAGAGACACACATTAAAGTGGACATTTTTAAAATTTCCTTCTTTTATTGTTCTTTCTTTTCTTATTTTTGGTTTTGTGTGTTTTCTTTGCTTTTTTTCTTGCTTGTTCTTGTTTATATCAGTGTGAACATTGTTTCTAGATTTTTTTCTTGTTGTTTCTCTGTTCTGTACTTCTTTTTCTTTCTTGTATCTTTCTGCCCTGTATTCTTCACCAGTTTCCCAAAGTTTTCATAATCGTCTTCTGTCTTCCAGCCTTGCTTCTATCTCTTTCTCTTCTATTTCTCTAT
>NW_004624867.1:167914-234135 GCF_000247695.1 Heterocephalus glaber
AGGGTAAAATCACTATACTAAGGGCATATTTACTGTATACAATTTTCTGGTTTGTTTTAGATTTTTTTATATAACCATAAATCTAGTTCATATGGTTAGAGGTGCCAAATTAAGTTATCACATTTTGTCATTTTCTAGGCTGTATTTGATGTTATTGTACTACTTTAGCCAAGGCATCATAAGTGTTTAATTAGTTGTTCTTCCTGATATGCCAAGTCTGAGATTGCCTGAGAGTCATAAACAATACTATAGGCCAGTGCCAAAGAACCAGGGTCTAGGCCAAATAGGCAGCAATTTCTTATCCCTGATAAGTTAAAGAGGTAGGACCTTGCAACATATTCAAAACTCATAAGCCAGCTATATCCACAGGATATCTCTGAGAAGGAGCCATTCCTTAAGAATTCTAAATGCTAGCAATAAAGCTACTTGCCATATGCAAATTTACTAGCATCAACCTAGGAATTAATCTAAAAAAAAAAGAAAGAAACTGAGAAGACACTTAAGAAAGATGCAACTCCAAACTTCCAGCCCAAAGGCAAACCCAGGGGACAATGAGGTGAAACAATTTGAAACCTACCTGCCTGGACTTGCAGCAGTGGTAACAGCAGAAGTAACAAAGGAGATGAGTAAGACTCTAGAAAAAATAAAATCAGAAATAGTTTCCAGATAACTAAGAGATAGTAATCATAATGAAAGACCTGGGTACTGACTTTAGAGCAGATATGCATTTAAAAAAAATTACAGGAGCTTAGGAAAATGATGGAAATCATGAATGCCCAATAGAGGAAAGAAATGGAATCCACGAAACAGATATCCAGGTGATTAAAAATTCCACTGAAAGTACACTCAGCAGAATGGCTAATGTGAGGATGGACTATCAAATATAGAAACAGGATTGTGGTTAGTGATCATGAAAAGAAAGATTTCTTAGAAACAGCAAGGGACCATGATAGGAGTCAATGAAAAAGCGAGATAGTGCAAATTACATTAAAAAAAAAAAAAAAACCTGTTCACAGAAGTAACAGCAGAAACCTTCCAAAGTAGGGAAAAGAATTTGACATACAGATAAGTGAGGCATAGAGAACTCTAATTAGCCATAAACAACAACAACAAAAAAATCTACATTAAGGCATATAATAGGAAAGATTCCAGAAATTCAATGCAAGGACAGAATACTAAAAGCTATTGAAGAAAAGAAACAAGTCATCTATAAAAGAAAGCTTATCTGAATCACAGCAAACTTCTCAACACAAACCCTCAAGTCAAGGAGAGCATGGAATGAAGTATTTCAAGCCCTAAAAGAAAACAATCCCCAACCCAAATTATTGTATATAGCAAAACTATCTTTCAAGATTGAGGGAGAAATAAAATACTTCCATGACAAATAACACCTGAAGAAATTCATGACCACCAAACCAAAACTCCAAAATGTTCTGAAGGACGTTCTAGAAAGAGATAACAAGGACTACAACTCCATGAACCCAAACAGAATGAATCCACCAGGCAAGGCAAGCAATTAAACAGAAGGGAAAGCAAAGGGGAATCAAATAACAGGAAAATAACATGACAAGTATAACTCAACATGTACCTGTTATAACTATCAATGAAAATGGTGTCAATTCACCAATCAAAAGAAATAGACTGACAAAATGGATCAAAAAGCAAGATTCAACAATATACTGCATATAAGAAACACATTTAATTCAAAAAGAAATTCACTGGGAGTCAAAGGATAGAAAACAATACTCTGTACATCAGGAACCCAAAAGAAGCAGGGGCAGCTATTCTATTTGCAGGCAAAGTAGATTTCAAGCCAACACTGTTTAAGAGAGACAAAGAAGGTCACTACATCCTTGTAAAGGGAATCATCCAAGAGGAAAAAATAACAATTATAAATATATATGCATCAAATAACAGTGCACCCAACCATATTAATGGGCATGAAAAATCAAATAAGCACTAATACAATTATAATGAGGAACCTCAATACACCACTGTCACACATAGACAAAACACCTAATCAAAAAAAATCAACAAAGCCAGGGATTTAGCTCAATGTTTCCGCTGCCTGCTATGCAGGCACAAGGTCCCGAGTTTGATTACCAGTACCAAAAAAAACAACCAACAATTCAAAAAAAAATCAACAAAAAAAATCAGAACTGAACCAAACTTTCAAACAAATGGACTTAGAAGATGTCTACAGTGTTCTACCCCACAATATCAAAATACACTTTCTTCACAGCTGCACATGGGACATTCTCCAAAATAGATCATAAACTAGCTACAGAACATGCTTAAGTAACTGCAAAGGAATTGAAATTATCTCATTCACATTATCAGACCTGCAATAATCATAGTGAAATTATCTCATTCATGTTATCAGACCTGCAATTATCATAGTGCAATAAAACTGGAAATCATGTGGCAAAAGAAACCACAAGAACTTCATATACACATGGAAATTAAATAACACCATCTTGAACAACCAATGGGTCACACATGAAATTAAAGATGAAATTACAGAGTTTCTACAGTTGAATAATAATGCCAGTACAACATACTGGAACTTGAGGAGTGCAATGAAAGCAGTCCTATGAGAGAAATTTATAGTGGTGAATTCCCATATCAGAAAAACAGATTCAGCTCAAAGAAACAACCTAATGTTGAACCTCAAGCTTCTAGAAAAAGATGAGCAAGTCAAGCCCAAAGCTCATAGAGGGAAAAAATTATAAAAATCAGAACAGAAATTACTGCAATGGAGACTAAGAAAAAAATATAAAAAATCTTTGCACAGTAGCAGTATCATAGCCAATGAGGTTTATCTGAGGCATGATTATTGTTAATAGAAAACAATATAAAGAATCAATGAACCGAAGAGTTGGTTCTTGGAAATAAAACTGACAAATCCTTAGCCAAACTTATCAAGAAAAGAAAGAAAAGACTCAAATTTATGTAGTTAGGAATGAAAAAGGTGGAATCACAATAGATCCTGCAGAAATCCAGATCATTAATACCTACTATGAGAACCTCTATTCTAATAAGATGGGAAACATAGAAGAAATGGACAGATTCCTATATACATATGAATTACCAAAGGTGAATCAAAAAGATATAAAAATTCTAAATAAACCAGTATCAGTCAATAAAATTGAAGATGTAGTTGAAAACTCACCAACAAAAACAAACTCAGACCCTGATGGATTCACTGCTGAATTCTGCAGGAAATTTAGAGACCTAATGTGGCTACTTCTCAAATACTTCAATAAATTTCAAAGAGAAGCAATACTACCAAATTCATTCCTAGAAGCAAATATTACTCTGATACCAAAACTAGAAAAGAATCCAACTGAAAAACAGAATGACAGGCCAATTGCTCTCATGAACATAGACTCAAAAATCATCAATAACATACTGGCAAACAGAATGCAGCAAATCATCAAGAAATTATGCACCACGACCAAATAGGATTCATCCCAGAGATACAGGGATGGTTCAACATAAGGAAATTAATAAATGTAACACACCATATTAACAGAAACAAGTCAAAAACCATATGATCATCTCAATAGATGCAGAAAAAGCATATAAAAAAGTCCAACACCCATTCGTAATAAAATCCCTACAGAAAACTGGAATAGGTTGTGTTTGTCTCTGTCTGATAAAAGCCATCTATGACAAAGCAAGAGCCAACATCATACTAAATGATCAAAAAATTGAAAGTTTTCACTCTAAAATCAAGAATAAGACAAGGATGTGCACTATTACCACTCTTATTCAATACTTCTGAAAATATCACCCAGAGCAATTGAACAGGAGAAAGAAATAAAAGGAATAAGAATAGGAAAGGAAGAAGTTAAATTATCATTATTTGCAGATAACATGATACTCTGCATAGAAGACCCCAAAAACTTCACCAAAGATTTCTACTTTTAATAACCAAATTCAGTCATGTAGCTGGATCCAAACTCAACACTCAAAATCAGTAGCATTTCTGTACTCAAATAACAAACTGGGAGAGAAATTAGGAAAAAAAAACCTTTTACAATAACATCCCCCCAAAATGAAGTGCCTAGGAACCAATCTAATGAATGAAGTAAAAGACCTTTACATGGAAAACTACAATACTCTGAAAAAAGAGACTGAAGAGTATATCAGAAAATGGAATAACATCCCTTGTTCTTGAGTAGGAAAAATCAATATACTGAAAATGGCCATACTTCCAAGATTGTTAAACAGATTTAATGCAATCTTGATCAAAACACTAATATGTCACAGAATTAGAGAAAACAATCCTAAAATTCATTTGGAACCAGAAGATAACTAGAATAGCAAAAGGAATTCCGGGCAACAAAGGCAAGGCAGGGAGCATCACAATCCCTAACTTGAAATTATATTACAAAGCTACTGTGATAAAAACAGCATGGTAAGGATCGATGGAACAGATCAGAAGATACAGAAACAACTCCAAACATACTCAGCTACCTTTATCTTTGACAAAGGAGCCAAACACCTTCACTGGAAGAAAGATAGGCTCTTTAATAAATGGTGGTGGAAAAACTGGCTTTCTACATGCATGCCAAAGATTAAAACTAGACCCATCTCTCACTATCCACTAAATTAAAATCAAAATGTATCAAAGATCTAAATATTAAAACAGAAACCCTAAATCTTCTGGAAGATAGCCCAGGTAGAGCTCTCAAAGACATTGGTGTAGGCAATGACTTTATGAACAAAACCCTAATTGTATAGGAAATATCATAAAAAATTAACAACTTGGATCTAATATTATTAAAAAGGTTTTGCACACCAAAAGAAATCACCAACAGAGTGGTGAGAGACAACCAACAGTGTGGAAAAAAACTTTTACCAGCTGTTCCTCAGACAAAGGACTAATATTTAAAATATATAAAGAACTGAAAAAACTGAAAAAAATCAGACTCCTCAAATTTAAAGACCCAATCCAAACATGGGCATCTGAAATGAAAAGACACCAGAGGAAGAAGTAGAAATAGCATAAATGAAATATATGCTTCTACTCTTATGAAGTAGAAATAAATATATGAAAAATGTTCAACATGACTGGTCATTCAAGAGATACAAACTAAAACAACTCTGAGATTCCAACTTAATTCAGAAAGAATGGCTGTTATCAAGAAATCAACCAATAACAAATGCTGGTGGGGTTGTGGGGAAAAAGGAACTCTTCTCCACTAGTGTTGCGAGTGTAGACTGGTGTAACCACTGTGGGAACTAATATGGAGATTCCTCAAAATCTAGGACTAAAGGTTCCATTTGATACAGCTATTCCCCTTCTTGATAACTTCCCAAAAGATACAAAGCATCATACTACAGTGATATTATGGCACACCCCATGTTTACAGCACAATAGTTTGTAATGGCTAAATACTGGAAACAGCCCAAATGCCCATCAACCGATGAATGGATAAAGAAGTTGTGAGCATCTTTTATACAATGGAGTACTACATTGCCATAAAGATGGATAACCTTGAGACATTTCTAGGTAAATGGATGTACCTTGGAACCATACTCTTGAGTGAAATAAATTGGATATACATGTGTAAATATTGCAATGTTTCTCTGGTATAAGAAATCAAAAGTAGAAATAAAGACTATAATGTATAACAGATATTGGGAAGTAGGAAGAAAATGTTCAAATGAGAAGGGGAACAAGGGAGGAAGAAGAGGGAAAGGAAGGAAGGGGAGGGGAAAACAAGAAAAATGAAAGATAAAATGGAATCAAAACTCTTATAAGAAATGGGTAGAAGGGAGCAGTAGGGAATGGAAAAAAATATGAATCAAGATATATCATGAACAAGTGCAAATTTCATCTGATGAATGCTATCATTTTGTGTATCTAAAATGTACCAAAAAATGATTTGCTTAAAAAAAAAAAAAGCCTATAAGGCCATGATTCTCCTTTAACCAGTACATGCATTTACCTGATCTTGTAATTGTCCTGACATACTGGCACACAGAATAAAAAACTAGGCACTGCAAAATAAAAGCAAGCCAGAAATGAAATCCCCGTCAACAAAGATGAGGGGCTGGCAATTAGTTGGAGGTAGTGTGATAAGTAGGAGACAACACAGTAGGAAACACACAATAGGAGACAATATTTTTTTTTGCTAGATAGAGCACATCTGACTTTTGAGAAACATTCATCAAAATCATTCTTCTGATAACTACCAATACTGCCTCTTGGTAAATAAGGATACTCAAGTGGTAGTGGAGTTTTAGGGTAAAATCCTTTTTTCCAGGGGTCCTCTAGACCAGGCTCAGCCACCCGTCCAAATAAATCTAATGGAGATGTCGATGTGAAAGGCAGGAAGAGCTTTAATAAGCATGGTCATTCTGGGAAGAACAGATATGGAGGCTTAGGATTTGTCTTTAAGGGGTTGACAGGAACTTTGAGGTTTTATAGAAAAAGGGAGCAAAAGTGAAGTTTTGGGGTTTATTAGCTCTACGATTTACAGAGCTGGGCAGACTTGGTAATCATGGTCAAGCAAGGATCTGGCTAATCCTTATCTGAGGACTGGTTTTTCAAGTCACCTCTAGAAGTCCTTATGGCTTGAAGGGGCAATCTGGTTCCTAAGAGATAACTGCTCTTGCTAAAGGACAACCTCAGTTGCTGTCATGGTATAAATGCTCCCACTCAGGGGGTGATCTCACAATCAGGTGATCTGTCTGCAGTCCCAGGTGACTGCAGATATAACACATGGCTTTCAGGTGCTGCTCCAGGGTCTGGAACAGAATGTCACAAGAACTGGCAACTGAAAAACCCTACAATCTTGAACATACCTAAGTCATGCTCATCTTGGTGGCCTCAGTCTTAAAGGGGAATGAGATAAGGTTAGATAAATTTAGGGCTAATAAATCTTGAATTATCAGTTTTCAGACAGATACTCCTTAAGTGATTAACATGCCTATGTGCAGAGCTGAGAGGAATCTGACCCAAAGTTTGAAGTCAATAAAGGAGACAGATATAAAATAAAGGCAGAGACACCAAGCTTTATTCTGCTTTTAGTACTGATTAGGTATCTGCTTCTAAGCCCTCTTATACAAGTGTTGATAAATTTAAGCACAAACATTTCTGAGACTTAGAGTCTAAATCCAACATAAATCATATGGATCTTGTTAAAATGATTTGAATAGTTACTGAAAACACAAGAAATTAAGGTTCCTTTGAACTCTAAAAGCCTGTGATGTAGGTAGGAAACTATATAATAGTAGGTACTGTGATAGATCCTTTGCATCTATAATTCCTAATCTTCCTAACAATGTGAGATAGGCTTATATCCAGCTTTGAAAATTTTGTTTTCAGAAAAAGGAAGGAAAAGGAACTTGGTTCTGCAAAAAAAGTAATAAAATGGAGGATACGGAGCTCAAATTCAGGTCTGTTGTGTTTGAAAGCCAGCACATTTTTTTTTAACTAAGTTAACTAAGCCTTGGCCTTCAAAAATCAGGATAAGTTAAGCATTTTTATTTATCTGGTACACAAAAACAGAGTAGGCATATGTGAACTGGGGAGTGGAGAAATGCACTGATGGAAGAAATAAATGTCCCCTGCTAATTTTTTCTAATTAGTGCTTTATGTTTGTTTTAGTGGAGAATCTGCACTTATGGTTTATTCTCAAAGCATGTATAGTGGTACCTCCATTCACAAACTCAATTCTTTCCACGACTGTGGTTGCAAATCAAATTGGATAAGAACTGAATCAATTTTATTGTACTTTATCTGTAAAGGTTGGGCATTGCCAAAGTGAAAAGGGATCTTTAGCAACCAACATTCTGCCAATGGGGAACTGTACAAACGTGCCCATTGTGAAGTCTGGCATCTGTTCTGATTGGTTGACTCTCAGGTCACACTTATAAAATATTTTAAAAATCATTCCTGGTAGCATTCTGTCCACTTCTGATGTTGTATTTTGAGCCTGATGCCTACCAAACTTCAGACTTGTATCCAATAATTTCTTTGGCACCTCCACTTGCAGGTGTAATAGACACTTTGAAACTATTGTGCCAGCAACTAATCCTCTTCTCTTCATTTTACATTATACTCATCTGAGCAGCTACACCCAGCTACACCCATCACCTTCAGGCCCACTCCATTATTCTTGTGTCTCAGGATTTATCCTTGACTTCCTGGTCTAGCACTACTCACAGCCACCCCATCAGTATAATCTACCTTCCAAACACCTTGTGTGTGACCACAGACCCCTCCACTGCCACCAGGCCAATCAAGTCATTGACTATAGCTGCCTTCTCACAGGACTTCTGAGTTAAGGGGACCACTCTAACTCATATGATGCAAATGATCTCCTTACCACAGAAGTCACACCTGCTCACTCCTCCTCTCAGAACTTTCCAAAGTCATCCTTAAGTCATTTTGGTCTGCCATAACAGAATATCTTGCTTAAACAACAGATATTTATTTCTTACCATTCTGGAGGCTGATGTCAAAGATCAAGGTGCAAACAGATTTGGTTCCTAGTGAAGGCATACTTCCTAACTCACAGCTGGCCACTTTCATACTTTAGCCTCAGATAATGGGGAGAGAGAGAACTCTGGATTATTCTTCTTCTTGTAAGGTCTCTAATCCTAACCTGGGAGTCCCACCTTCACAATGCCATCTAGACCCAGTCAACTCCCAAAGGTCCTACCTCCAAATACCATCACTTTGTGGGTTAGTCCCTGGACACATGAATGGGGCTGGGGCACACAGATCTTACTCAGTCTGTAATACCACCTCATGAAGATGGAAAGGGAAGGTTGTCACCACAGCCTACAGGCCCGTCCCCTCTGGTAACATCATGTATGATTTCCAACTCCTCACACCCACCCCTACATATTGTGTGCTGCTCTAGACTTCCCATTGCAAAGCCAGCTCCCTCCTTTCCTCCAGAAGAGGAGCCTGACCTTGGGCAGACTTGATTTATTGGTTACTTTGTCAGCTTTGTTCACTGCTTTATTAGAGGTATCTAGAAGACTGGCACAATATTCAAAAACTGAGCTGCTAAAAATGGATGAAGAAATGAGTAAGTCCAATTTTATAGGCCAAGTGTCATTCTAACTCTGCAATGATTTTCCTACAATTCTCCAAATAACTCTATATGCAAAATAGCAAATCCCTAGTGTTTTATGTTGTTTTTCAAATTAATGAAAAGTAAAACATATCAAGTAGGACAAGAAAGCTGAGCGACAGCAAGGTTAAAAGGGAGTTTAGTTTAAAGTACCATTAGCAAATCTCATAAACTCCTGAGACCTTATCTTTCTTCCCTTGGTTTCATTTGTGTTCGGTTTCACAAATCCTCACTGAAGAAGCTAAATGCATTCTTTTGTTTTGGTTTGGGCACATATTCAACAATTTTATTAGCAAGCACACAATAATCTAATTACTCTAGAAATTCTCTTGAAATCTGTTATTTATAGATGTACTGTGGTATAAACTGGAATGCAATTTGCTGAAAAATATCTATCAAGTAAGATATGATCTGAAATATTTTTTCAAGAAGCTATAAAAGCCTAAGTCATTTCTTTTTTGTCCCTTTTTGTTGTGTAGGTTGGTTCACAGGCCTCTACTGTGCAGTTTCTAGAAGGCTGCCTTAGCAAACCAGAGTTGAATGCTTTTGAAATAATGACAAACAGTGAATCTGCACACAAGCACTCAAGGTCTCTGAACTGGTTTCCTAGGTCTACAACAGTTCTTGTACCAAAAGCAAGAGAGAATGGCAGTCCTGTCCTTGTCCACTGTTACTGGACCAAGAGGTCTCCAGCTTCCCTATTCCAATCTGATATTGTGAATCTGCTCTGGCCTCCTAATATGCTTCAGAGGCTGATTCACTAGTCACTCTTCCCATTTCTGAGTCCTCTGAGCAGAAGCTATAGCTCAGAGAAGAGTAGAGCGAGCAGTACACTTAAAGCATTCTGTGAATTTTTCCTGGCACTCAAATGCAGGGGAGCAAAGGAAGCTGCACTGTGCAGGTGGGGTAGAAAAGCAGGTGAGCTTGAATAACCGATAAAAGCCTGGTATGTGGGTTTGTGGAGAAAGACAGAGAGGGAAACAGAGATTGACTGACAGACCGACCGACAGACAGACAGACACATGCAGAGGCAGAGGCAGAACCATGGGGGACAAGAAGAAAACTGAGTTCAGTATTTGGAGAATGTGAGCATGTGAATCATGTAAATCATGAGACACTCAGGCAGAAATTCATTATTTTCCTTCTGAGGTGTGACTCCCACAGAGCTGCCTCCCCAGCGGGAAGATGGGGTACTCAGAAGATGCAGAATACAATCTCCTTACAGTTGGCCCGGTGGACTTTCAGCATCAGGGTAGATGGCAAGTGGGCCATTTTATGGCCTTAGCAAAGTGAGATGTAAGAAAAGAACAGCAGAACTTCACCCTCAATAAGCAGCTACGTGTTTCTGAAAAGCACTCATTAGGACTGTGCTTGCTCAGCTCTAGAGAAGAAACTATTCAAATATCCTCGATATCTGCTCCAGCTGAATTTAGCCACCAGGAAAACAATGACTTAGAAAAACACAGGCACAGCCCAAAAAAGTATCTGAGAGACAACGATAGTAAGGGTGGGGCTCCCATGTGATCTGAAAAGGTATCATATTGATGATGGCTCACTTTTCTAGTGACTACTGACATAGCTCAACAGGAATCAGAAAAGCGCACAGTACATTAGGAAAACACTGCATAAGAACAGGCATGATCACTGTGTGCCTTAGTTTGGGGTGGCCCTGAAGGTAAAATGTGGATGAAGTTCCTTAGGTCAAGGAGCTAAATTATAGGGGGAATAAGGACATGTGAATGGGTAATGGGGAAGCAGAGCGCCCCCTAACCCACACCTGTGTGCAGACTAGAGAAGGAAGCTGCACCACCTGAGTCACCCCAACAGCAGGTGCCTGTGTACACTGCACCACCCAGGCAGAATGACAAAGGACAAAGGTCAGAGGGAGATGAGGGCCAAGAGAAAGGTGGAGATCGATGGACAGGGGGAAAAGGGGGAAAGGAGCATTTCCCACCAGGAAAATGCAAGTGGAAAGGCACTAAGAAAAGAGGGAAAAAACAGAAATTGCACAGTTTGGGGAAGGGACATCTGTATGGTTGTAAAGTAGAGAAAAATTAAGGGAATACATAAAGGATTTTGCAGTGTTAAAATTTCAGAATTTTGCCTGAAGAAGTAGGGAGCCCTGGGAGGACTTTAAGGGAAGAAGGGGTAGATCTAATCTGCTTTACCTTTTGTTTGTTTACTTGTTTGTTTTAAGACATCTTTCTATGTAGTTCAGGCTGGCCTTGAATTAACTATGACTATGTAGCATAGGCTGGCCTCAAACTCCGGATCTTCTTGCCTCAGTCTCCTTAGTGCTGGGATGACAGGTGTAGCAGCCTCTAATCTACATTTAAAAAGACACCTTTCTCAGTGGGAAAGGGAAGCCTTCAGAAGAGGAGAGGACTAGGACAGCCTAGATTATGCCACATGGTTTAAGGAGTGGAACAGATTTAAAAGCCATGAAGGAAGGTGAAGTGAGAGGGTTGCTACAAAATTAAAAACTGGCCAGGAAAAGAGAGGAGGGCAGAACACACTCAGCCTGCAGCTCAGTCAGGGCTGTAGGGTGAGTCAGGGAATAGAAGGAAAGGAGCAAGTCTGGGTGGGGGCCAGGAAATGCTGGGGTGGAAAAGAAGGACCATTTTATAAACAGTATTATTAATCAGGTGTCAAGACACATACTTGTGAATGTTCAATCAGCTCATGAGGAACTTGTCTGGAGAGAGACGTTAAACTCAAACACAGATTAAGGAGTTATTAATATATTAATGAGACATGCTGGGGGGATTTAAAAGAGAGGCCCAGGAGAAGGAGCTCAGGAAAGAGATTGGGAATGCTGGAGATGAAACAGACAGCAAGAAAACACTTGTGTCACCAAAGCCAATGGGGGCGACTCACGTGTGCAGCTAGAGAGCAACATCAAGTAAGACTAGAAGATTCCACAGGACTTCAAAATAAGGAGGAGTGAGTGGTCACCCGAGAGCAGTTTCATGACATTAACAGAAGCCTAAATACAGAGGTTGGGAAACCAAAGGGAACTTAAAATGAAAACAGGGTGCTTTTCTCCAAAATCCTCAGTGAGGAGAACCTGAGGGGAAATTGCTTATGTCATTCACAGTGTGCTAACAACTCCTCACATGCGGAAGGGTGACCACCTGGCCTGGTCCACCAACATTCATTTCAACATTCGTGATTTGGGGGCAACCCTGTTTGCTCTTCCCTAAATCTTGTCTTTGGAAACATACTAATCTGTCCAGCAACCTGCAGAAAGAATTCAGCACACAACTCCCTCCTCTCCCTGTATCTAATTTGGGCACTCACATGTTCCTGGAAACTGCTGAGTGTTTTCACGTGTAAGTGCCCTAACTTCCCCGAGGCGTACTAAGCCCCTTATATGTCTGGGATTTTACTGGTCACATTCAAGCACTTTATTGAAATTAAAAAACAAACAAACAGCTGCACAGAGAAATCTCACAGCTTCCCACAGATAAGGAAGTGAAGGACAGAGTAGAAATTTGAACTTTAGAGTCAAACAAACATATTTGGACCCTGGTTCCACCCTTCATAAACTCAGAAATCTCAGTCAAATTAAATTAATCTCTTTGAGACTCTAGTTCCTCACATGTAGAGAACACATAGTAAATAGTGATAAAAGGACCTTCTATTAAGGATTATCAATTATCATAAGATAATTTTGGTAAATATTTAGACATAATAGGTTCAGATTATCATGATCTAAGAAGCTAATAATCTTTCTGACAGATTTCATTCTTTAGACTTGGTGTGAAGATGAAAAAGGGGACAGGGAGTCTGGCATTCCATGGAGTTGAGTAGGTTTCTAGCCCAAAGGTTTCCTGAAGATTTAAAGAACTAACATCATCTCTAGAATAATGTTTTTATGTTCCTTGAAAATGTGTATCCAAATTACCTGGGATGCCTGACTTAAAAATAAGGAAGTTTATGAACATTAAACAGACAAAAATAAATTAATGGTGGATTCCTAGAGTGCACTTTAGCCAAACTGTGCCAGTGAAACCAAGGACATGCAATGGGACCAAGGGAAATTAGTATCCACGAATGAAGGCTTCGACCCCAGAGTCCACCTCAACCCAACTGTATTCTGCCCATTGGTTACTGCATTCCAAAAACATTAAGAAACAAATCCAATTTTTGTTTTGTTTTGGTTTTTTCATTTTGTTTTTTTGAGAGAGGGTCTTGCTCTGTAGTTCAGCCTATCCTTGAGCTCGCTATGTAGTCTAGGCTGGCTTCGAAATCAAGACAATCCTCCTGCCTCAGTCTCCTTAGGGCTGCCATTACAGACATGCACGAGCATACCTGCCTACAAATCCAGTTTTTAAGCTTCACTGAATAATGGATTATTTATTAGGATTCCTAGTCACACTGGGCTCCACAGAGGCATTTTATTCCAAAGTGGCTATCATCATAAAGTGGGTTGAAAGTTAGAGGGTTGGTGGGAAGAGTCCAAAACCACTCCTTTCCATGGCTGTAGAAAATGAGGGTGTCTCTCAACACTATCAGAACCTCCATCTACCTCTATGTGTTGGCTGCCCACCTTCCTCATACATGCAAACATCATCAGAAGCAGACAGAAGGACACCCTGTCTGAACCAAATGCTATCCAATAGGGAAGTATGTACTTACAAGAAAATGTGCCTCATAGCACATTAGAGATTTCATTACTGTAGACAGAATGATAGACTTCATTCCCAAGCTCTTGTGTGCAGGATCACATATTTGGTGGGACCACACTCATGGCAATATCAAGGACCTTAAAGTTGATGGAATACTCTCAGATCTTTTTCATTCATTGACTGATAAATATTGGAAGAATTGTTTTACAAAATATCATGTTTTTTGAATTGAAATGTATTTTTGTTGACTGGAATTTATTTTTTCATTTTCTAGTTCATCATTTCTTTACTTGGCCATTAACCCTTCAAGTCCTGAAGTTACCAGATCACTCGTTAATATAAAAAGTTTAACAGCATGTGATATTAAAACATATGAACTATACCTGTGCATTCTTAAGGTAATTTTAAAAAGAGAATGCTATCTGCACAAATGAAATGTGTCCAGGGCTAAGGATGTAGTTCAGTGGTACCACGCCTGCCTGGCAAGTGCAACATTCTGAGTTCCATTCCCAGTTCCAAAAAAAAGAAAAAAGAAATGTGCCCAACATCTATGATAATTAGAAGCATACTAAGGCAGTGAATTTGCTATTGACAACTCATTAACACTGTATCATTAACATTATGATACAATTTATGCTAGGCTACATCACCATCCACTCTTAGTGATCATTACATTCCTGGGTTTGCAAAATGAACATTGAGATCAGGTTAAAATATACCTGTGCAGTAAAAGAGAGACACTACAATTTAAAAATAAAACCAAGAAATGGAACACCTTAACAATATAACAGAAATGTTTACAAGTAAATACAGAACAAGGGAATACCAGGAATTATTTCTGTAGTGTAATGCAAGGATTGGAAATGAATTAAAGTGGGCTGGGGATTTAGCTCAGTGGCAATGTGTCTGCCTTGCAGGCACAAGATGCTGAGTTCGATCCCTGGTACTGCAAAAAAAAAAAAAAAAGAAAAGAAAAAGAAAGAAATGAATCAAAGTACCAAATAAGTAGCTCTATAATGTGAAAATCTTTCCCAGATAATCAGTTACATTGTTATTTCTTCAGTCTATATCCATTCAAATAAATGTGAAGAATGTGTCATGTCAATGAAAAGAGACAATATTTTCTTTCAGGATATGAGGCAAGCAGGGTAGAAAAGTACAGTGAGGCAGAGGCACCAGTTTGGACAGTCAGGAAAGTAAAAGGGCAAGACCAGAAGCCATGGTGATAGGTTCAGGTGACAAACAGGGCTCTTCGTGAGGTCCAGTGTTGGGGCTCACAACTCAAAACTTCCAGTGTGTACAGCAAATGCCCAAGAGGCTTGGAAGAGCAATTCCAACAAAAGCCAAGATAGCAGTGTCAGTGATCAGCAGTAAGAACAGGTCTGGAACTGTTGATGGTCTTTGGAGGCCAAGAAATTCTGATACAAGGACAACACAAAGTAGGCACTGCTCTTCATTTTTAGCATCTTGCAATCGATCTCTACATATGAATAAGTGTGAGTCAATGTCTACCACACTTAGCAGTAGAAGCCATCAGCCTTCCCTTCCACTGACCATCTTGAGAACCTAATAGTTTGGCTGTGCCTTGTTGTGTTTGCTCAGTTCCCTTGCTTGAATAAATTTCTATTATATCTGTAAAGGCCAATATGTTCAGTTGTATCACCCTTCTTCCTTGAGTACTATTAGACTTCTCAGCATTAATCACACACCTTCTTGCTGATTAAACTGGGCAGAGTATTTAAAGTGATCCAAGTCAGCTTTACCAGAAAAAATAGGTCCAACAGATAGCAGGAATCTTGTGAGACATTTGCAAATGAAGATGGGTATGATATGTTCTTTTCTGTACCCTGAGAAAGGGTCTTCTATTACATCAAAATTATTTTGTTCCAACTTATATCCATGTGTCTGAATGGATTTGGGTTATTAAGAAAGGCAAGCTCTCAACTGAAGCCATTCTAACTTCAATTTTATAAGGGGTATAGATCCTGGGATACTCGGGTGTCTGGGGAGAGATGGAGAAGGGATAGGTTAAAAAAAGAAAAAAGACCTCAAAAAAAAATCAGAACAAACAGAAAAAATAACATCCTATTTGACTCTTGGCATGGATGGCAGCAAATCTGCCAAATGACAACAAAACTAATCTAGGTTATATACAGGCCAAATCACAGAAGTTTAAGAAAACGCCAAGGGACGAAATTATTCCAGCAGTAGCACATGTGTGTAAATTCAAAGGTAATCTGAAGCAGATAATCACTACCCATGGAAAAAGAACAAACTTAAATGTTGAGTGGGGTCAGCTCAAGTTCTAAACCAAGTCCAAAATCCACAGGTTACTTATGACAAGGTACCATGAGCTAGATGGACAAAAACTATCTACACCTTCATGGGGCAAGCAATCCAGTCAATGTTCAAGTTGGAAGCCCAGGCAACTGGAGGATCAACAGTGAAACTAAAACATAGCTGAGCACTGGAATTAGACCTAGAAATCTGGAATCTGGAGCAGCAATAAACCAGAAATCAGAGCTGAAGTGGCACTATCTTCCAAAACAAGAGGAATTTAGGGTCCGGGGATTTAGCTCAGTGGTTCCCCTGCCTGCCTTGTAAGCGCAAGGTCCCAAGTTTGATCCCCAATACCAAAACAAACAAATAAACAAAAGAAGAGGAATTCAGAAGTGGAAAGTAATGCAACCCATTGCTGTACCCAGTTACTTTAGCTTCTCCCTTCTAAAATTCAGAATATGCAAAGTGCCACAAAGAAAGCTGTTTGCCAGAGCCAAGAAAGAAAGGATTGGAAAGCTTGGCTGAATTCCAAAATCCAAACAGCCCTGAAAGCAAAAGTACTCTGGACTCTGAGTAGGGGCTGGCAAACTATGACCCAAAGACCAAGTCTAGTCAGTCATCACTTTTTATTCCATCTATAAACTGAGCATAGTTTTGAACTTTTGAAATGGTTGAGACAAATCAAGCAAAGAATAAAATTTTATGACAGGTAAAACTGAAATGATATTCAGATTTCAGTGTCCATAAATGCAGTTTTATTGGAATGCTGTCACACCATCCTTCATGAAGCAGCTACAGCTGCTTTCCTGTGACAATGGTAAAGTCAAGCAGTTGGGACAAGAGAGCATGGCCAGCAAAGCCCATGCTATCCCAGCTCCCAAGCAGCACCTATACGGCAATCAGAGAGGTCAGGACAACCCTGTTACAGATGTGGGAATGAGAGCCTTTCTCTCTTTCCTGTCTCTTGTGGTAATTTCATCTGCACTGAAGAGTGGAGTAGTCTAATGAAGGGATAAGTAGGGATAAGTGTCGAAGAATGAAGTCCATCCAGTCTTACTGGATTGAATAGGTATCACGGCAAAAAATTCATGACTTTGACAGTACAGTTCTGCTTTCTGGGGTATTGCTGAAATGCTCCCCATGAAGGTGAAGAAACAGTTTTAGATGTTTCCCAGATGAGAGGTGAGAGTCCCTGACTATCCTGATAGACTACTCAAATTCCCGAGTGGTCAAAGAGCACCAAAGATTCCAGGGAGTGGGGTGGGAACTTCAGAGGAGGAGATAAGGGAGACTTGGGAAAGCCAAACAGTGAAAGGAGGCACACTGACCCCAGAGGCTTGATGTGCCCTCCAGGCAGAAGCCAGGCTTTTGCCCCTTCTGCTCTGTGCCTTTGATCAGATGGGGCCATCCAAGGCCACTGATAATTCATTTTAGCTAGAAGAAAACCAAATGTATGAAGGTGAATCTTGTACTTGAATAAATCAGCTGTGTTATGAATCTAAATACATATGCCTTCTTATAACTATATTAATGGAAGTTTTTGTTTCCTTTCCAGTTATCTAAACTTGAGCTTAATAAAATTAAACATACCCATTTTTTTAACAAAATTAAATGTGCAAATATCTAATTCCTGCAAGATTATGTATGAAGCACTGACTCCATGCCAGCCTCTGTTTCAGGTATGAAAGAACACAAGGCAAGTTCCCTGCCTCTTGGGGTTTTATATGTTAATAGGAAGAAAATAGTCAAATCAATAAATGACTACATAACACTATGACAAATGAGCAGAGAAGAAAGGAAGCAAGGCTGGGTAATGGGCAGTGCTGAGCTGGGCTGGGGGAGGAAAGCTCTCTCTCACACCTTGCTGTCAGGGGAGTCCTCCCCTCCTGATGGGGAGGGTAGAGCTGAGGCCTAAGGCAGTGAGCCAACATGCCTCTGGCTGGGGGACTAGTAGTGACCCTGGAAAGAACTTCAGCCATGCCCTGCAGTAGCAAGACACCAGGAACTGGAGCCCTGGGGGTCCTGGGAGGCTGCAACTGATGTAAGTAGATCAGGAAGATAAAGGAGAGGGGAAGATGTTCACTGTGTAAGGCCTTTCAGGCCTTGGGAGGACTCTGGCTTGTCCTCTGAGTGCAATGGAAAAACAATGATAACTTTCTGAGCAGAGGAGATACATGGTTAGACTTTCAGCAGCCAAAGGATTCCTATTAAAGTTAGATTCTGTCATCTAGGCACAGTTGCACATGTCTATAACCTCAGCTACTTGAGAGGCTGAGGAGGGAGGATTACAAGTCCTAGGAAAACTTGGGAAACTTAGTGAGACCCTGTCTCAAAATAAAATTAAGAAGTTCTGGGGATGTAGCTCAGTGGTACAGCAGATGCCTGGCATGAGTAAGGCTCTGGGTTTCATTCCCAGAACTGCCAAAAATGAATGAATAAATCTCAAACACTAAAACTTTCCCTAACAACAACAACAACAACAACAACAACAACAACAACAACAACAACAAAAAACTGCATCAAAAATCCCCAGCTAATTTATAGTCTCAAAAATAATATTTTCTAGTTCACAGAAATACCATGTTTTTAGCCTTTTTTGGGGAAATGCTTTGCAACTGTTGCATCATAGTAACACGTCACTGATTCAGGCTAATCAGAGAGAAGATCTGTCAAAATTAGAAGACTGAATAAATCTTTTATTTAAATAACTTTCACTATCCTTTAGTGTGTGAAGTAAGCAATCAGGGTTGTCAAGTTTGTCTAATAAAATTTGTTTTGAGGAACAGATTTTTTAAAAGGATAAATTAAGAGTATGACAGCACTAGCTTTTATTCCCTTGAGTTCTTATAGTACAGTTTCTAGGCTTCAATTTAATTACATACTTATAAATTGTTTCAAAAGCAGGTTATTCTCTTCATTAGACTTGTACATTATTTTATTTTTTAATGTAAGAAAGTTGCATGAGTCCAGAGCTATACCACGAAAGGTGTAGGCTGGCTCCAACTTTAAATCAGGGTTTCTCACTCTTAGCACATGGCTTTTTGGACACATGATTTATGACTGTGAGATGCTGCCTGTGCACTGTAGCATGCTTAGTGACATCCCTGAACTCTACCCAAAAGATGCCAGAAGGGCAACCCCAAATTGTGACAATAACAAATATCTGCACATATTGCCAAATGTGTCCAGGAGGAAGAGTCAGGCGGGGGCAACCTTCCAGGTTGAAAACCATTACCTTAAATCAATGAGAAAGAAAAGGAGAGGAGAGGGGAGGAGAGGGGAGGGGAGGGGAGAGCAGAGGAGAGGAGAGGAAAAGAGGAAGGAAGGAAAAGAAAGGAAGAAAAGAAGGAAGGAAAGAAGGAAGGAAAATGAAGGAAGGAAGGAAGGAAGGAAGAAAGGGAGAGAGATAGAGAGAGAAAAAGAAAAGTCCCTCTTTTCTCTTGCCCCTATTATGTTCTTAGAGAGTGACCAGGAGATGTAACTTAATTTGGAAGGGCAGATTTATATAAGGGTATAAATAAATAAAAGATCATTGAAAGGGCTGGAGATTTAGCTCAGAGGTGCTATGCCTGCCTGAGCACAAGGTCCTGAGTTTGATCCCCAGTATCAGAAGAAAAGAAAAGGTCATTGGAATAATCAACACATATGAGAATGACAATTGAAAACCATGATTCATCAGAGTTCTTCTCTTGTAAAGTTCCTGTCAAATAATCTTAAATGTGTATTTATACTACCAGCCTTTATATGAAAAACTGTTTAAGTGGCAGAAGGAAAAGAATGATTTTCAAAGTAGTAACTTCATTATAGCTCCAATAATATTAACCTCAGTATTAAAACTTATAGCACATGTCTGTAGTCCCAGCTACTGAGGAGGCTGACCACTTGAGCCTGTGAGTTGAAACCAGCCTAGGCAATATAGCAAAACTCAAAAACAAAACCAAAACAAGCCAAAATGAAACATGCAGTCTTGGTACTTTTCTTGCAATTAAAAGAGTACAGATTTAGGCAACCCTATCTAAAATCAACAAATTTAATCAATATTGCTTTTCTTGTATACCTCCAAGCATTTTATCCCCAAATGTAACTTTTTAGTCATCAAAAATTTATTGTGATCATTACTCTTAGAAAACTTTCACCCACTTTATAAGGAACCATTTCTCAGCATTGTATGGCACCTTACCATTCTCATACTTCTAGATAGGCTTAGCCACTTTCACTATCTGATACACGTAGATGATTCAAATACACACACTCACACTTTCAATAGTTCTGTGGAGTATTCCAGATGCAAGTCAGGCAGGAAATGTGTAAATTAGAATGGCTGAGTCCATAAAAGATAAGCTATTGGGCCAGGGATTTAGCTCAGTGGTTCCGCCGCCAGCCTCGAAAGCGCAAGATCCCAAGTTTGATCCCCGGTACCAAAAAAAAAAGATAAGCTATTATGAATTGTGCTACTATAAACATGGGAATTCATGCATCATTGTAGTATGATGTCTTTCACTCTTTTGGGAAGATATTTTGAAGGGGAATAGCTCCTTAGGTGGAATTTCCAGTTTTAGTTCTTTGAGGAATCTCCATACTGATTTCCAATGGATGAATAAATGAATGAATGAATGAATGCAAAGCATTTAGGGAAAACATGAAGGATCAGTAGGAAGTGAACTCTACTCTGATAGAAAGGACACACTAGAAATGCCAAATCATAGGGAGGGGAGCTTCTGCACTCATTATCTTGTTTGTTCAAAAGATCCTTTGAGAACCAACTTGATGGCTTATGGTTTTGGCAGCTTTTGGTCTTGGTCTAGGAAATGCATGTAATGACTATCTAAATAGTTAAAAACAAAAAAAAGCACAGATAGCAAAAGATTAATTCAGTACAATTCTTTCATTACATTTGTCAAAAGTTTTTAGGAAATATTTTTACAGGTAGTGAAAACTTAAATTTCACCAATTTAAGAGTTTCGTTGTTTTTATAAATGATCAACAAAAATTCATGTGAACATATGAAAACATTGATACTTAAAAATATAATTATGGAAATTTTTACAAGAAACTAATGAAGAATTCACACAGATATTTTAAGTAGAGTCATTCATTTTGTCAAGAGACAAAAGATGAGATATCCTATAATTCAAAATAATGCACTCATAAAAATTATTGCCATCTTCTTTGGTCAATAACTTGTAGGCTACAGAAATTTTCTTATTTTTAGTATTTGGCTAAAACACTGCCTTGCAGAGTAAGTTAATAATTGAGGATCAAATGTGACCACTTAAATAACAGGACACATTTTTCACCAAGATATTAAACACCATTAAATATAACTAGTTTATAAAATCTTCATTTATCATGGTGTTTGAGTAATAATCTCATGTGACTATTTCCTTCTGGTATAAAGACTAAAGATAATTAGTAAAATTATATAATATTTATAAGCAAGGACTATTATATTATTCAATTTTCCATAACATTTTCAGATTCGTTTCTCTATTTATGAAACAACAGTGTGACTGATTCAAAGTAATATAGCATCTAGGTGCAATGTAGGGCAATGTTGAAGAGTACTAGTCATGATGCCAGAATATGCAGGTTTGAATGCCAATTCTACCACTTCCTAATGCTTGGCCTTGGTTAAACTGAGAAACTTTTCAAGGCTTTGGATTCCTCACCTTTAAAATGGAGAGAAAAATGACATTTGTTTGCTTTTGCAATTAAAAAACTGAATACATGGAAAGCATTCAGTGCTTTTCATGACCAGCACTTAGACCAGCACTTAAACCAGCATTTGATATCACAACTTAGACCAACACTTGATACCACAACTGTTTTATTATTAATTCTAGAGACAAAGTTCATTGGAATTCCAATATAATGATTTTTCCTTTTCATTTCTTTTTGGTTTTAATTAAGTTCATCTTCAAATCTTAATCCAACAGCTTACCACAAGGTAAGCTTTTAATGATCAATGCTACTAGAAGAAAGGCAAAAGAGCCATACTTTTTAAATGATTAAAAGTTCCTTGGCTTTCTTCAAGATTTCTGGCCACATAAGTTGTTTTAATTGCCCATGATGGAGTGGAGATGAATTCTCCAAAACTCAAACCCAGCAAAATAAACATACAAATAGGTGTAAATAATGTTTGAAGATATTTTCCTTTTGAATTTCAGTTTAGGGTGTAATTCTTAGCCCAAGAAACTACCATAAACTTCCAATATATTGTTAGGGGACTCTATACTGAATGTAGGGAAAACAGGACAAGACAGAAATAAAAAAAGATTTAGAACAAATGAGAAATACTAAAGTAAATATTATGCATCAAGAGATTGGAATTTACTGTCTAGTAAATCTAAACGAGGACTATCCATTTGTAAAAGAGAAAGAACATTTGTCTCCAGAATTTCATACACAAATCCAACTATTTATAATATAACAGTGATTGGCTTATTTATTACAATATGAAAATATACTTTATTTACAAAGAAACAAGTGATGGACTTAGATCCAAATTCACTAATGAAAGTGATCTAGAATATTATCTTGAATATATAATTTGTATATTCATATAAAAGTTCTACTTAAGTTGCCATCTTAAAAAGATGATAAATTGAACTTTCAACATGAATTCTAAAGGGTACAACACTGTTGCCATAATGAACAAAAGAAGAAAGAAAAGGAATAAGTAATGAGAATTTTTGAAAATCTGTATTTGCAGAGGGAAAAAAAGTCTCTTTGTCCAGTTCTTATTTGTTAAAAGGGGGTAATCAATTCTGCAGACAGTAATATATTCTAGGAAGTAATTTAGCCTATATACCAAATAATCAAGATAAAGAGGTACAAGCAGTGCTGAAGAGCTCTGGTTGTGATGCCGGAACACACAGGTTTGAATTCCAATTCTACCTTCTTCTGCCCTTGGATAAACTGTGCAGATTCTCCAAGCTTGAGATTTTACTTGATTAATTACGTAAAAACACAAGAGTACTTTGTTTTTTATAGAGAATAGTGTTAAATTACCTTTTATCTGCTGGAAATTCACCAGAGAAAGATGTTTAGCAATGATAAAAATTGCTAATTCTTGAGTAATTAGCAAATGTTAGGCATAATGTTAGTAAATGTGAATAATAGGCATAATTAACAATAAAGAGAGAGATCATAGAATAAAATTGCAAGTGTTAGTCTCTTGGAATGTTGTTGAATTTGTCAAACCACAGAAAAAAACTTTTGACTGTCACTCATAAAACCATTAACTACATCTTTGGCAGACCAATTACCATTTACCTATATTGTTTTCCTTTCCTATATGACTTTCTTTGAAAAGGTTCAAAAACTGGAGTATTGTAGCAAGATAGATACACTATGCAATTTACTCCTCAGTAAGTAATTACAGAGCATATTTAAGTGTGATATCCATTGAGTTTAAATATATGCAATGTGATTACACTGGTTCTTTAAAGAACAAGAGAACACCAAAGATGACTGCATGCAGAGTAAAATAAAAAGGCAAAATGTATCAACTGGATACAGTCATTAGAAGAGCAAACAAACAAAAAAATGATTAATTTTGTCTTATGAAAATTTTTGAAAAATGATATTTTGCAAAGACCTTGAAGGTCTGAAGTCTGGTTAAAATACTACTTTTGTACTATGACTTCATACACCTTCAAGGTAAAAGGCAGGATTATGTGCATGGAGATCAGAATCTCCAATCTTTATCTACAGAACACAGTTTGGGCTCAGATCATTCCTAAGGGCCCTTCCAGTTTTACTTTTTAGGAAAAGAAATGCATATAGTCTTAAATGCCATTACCCCTCATAGACATGAAAAATATGCTTTTAGAGAAAGCAAAGGTTTTTTTATATTCTTAAGCCACCACTTGACACAGTGCCCCATTATAAATTCAACTGTTTATTAAATTTATCATTCAAAGTGTATTAGTTTCTCACCCAAGGAAGATGCATTATCTAATGATCTCTTGTGATTCTTAAATAGAAATAAAACGGTAAATATTTCTCTGCTTTCCAAAGAGAAGAACTGGAACTTTGTGGTCAGACAGGACATAGAGGAGTTCACAGATCAGACCAGAGTTGGAAGCAGAATAAACTGGAGGCCTGAGTCTACAGAGTTTTTACTACTACTAGGTCTTCTGTTTCCTATGTGCAGGTAATACCTAGGAGGTAATCTCTGAGCTACAATGTGATCTCAAGGAGTTTCTTTCATTGGGCTTGGGGTTCTGGAAACTCCCCTGAAAAGGCCACATGTCCCATTCTTTGGCTCCCTAGCTACTAAAGTTCACAGAGCCACATCAGCAAACTTCTTTCAAAGGTAATGCTAATCTACAAAAATAAATGCTTCTTCAGACTTTCAAACAATTGCCTTAGTCATTTTATAGTCTATAAAGAATGTAGCTAAAAGTCTTCAGGGAGCAGGATAGCTCTGCCACTGAATTTAATATCTTGCTATCAGTGCAGCTGTCTTAAGTAGTGCTCATTTGCAACACTGGATGAAGCAAATGAAAATTCTTCTTATTTTCTCTTTTCCTTTCCTGACCCAGTTCTTTCCAGATTCATACAGCTGGACTAAATGAGTGTTTTTCCTCTTTTTCCTAGTTGCTCTTTACTGTTTTTGTTGTTTGGGCTACATAAAAGATTTCAACAAATTTCTTCAAAATAATGCTTATAATAAAAAAGACCGGGGCAGGGGATTTAGCTCAGTGGTGCTGCTACATGCCTCGCAAGAGGAAGGTCCCAACTTCAATTCCCGGGTACCAAAAAAAATAAAAAATAAATAAAAAAGACCCAAGGACTAAAAGCAGTTCAAATATAAAATAATTTTGAGAACAATGTAGCTATTACCTCAAATATTTTACTTCAATATCTGAAAGATTTCCTTTATTTAACAGATATGCTGACATACAGTTCAACATTTTTAAAAAATCTATTTTATTAAAAGATGAATAGAATAATCAAAAACTAACCAATTAAGTAAAATATGATGTAAGAGGTTCTCTCCAAACTATTTCAACACCTTGTTAGCTCTACTCTTTCCAGCTTGGGGTTCAAACAACAGCCTAGAGCTTCTTGGGAGGTGGCCTATCCTCCCTCCCAAATATGTTGAGCCAAGGGACATAGCTCAACAAGCAAACCCTTCATCAACTGTGTGGACCGCACCCAGGAGGGAACCATCCTGGAGCTACTTTAAGTTTTACCCAGGAAAATGTGGCTGAGAAGTACTAAAGTAATACACACGAGGCTATGACATACCAACTCAACACTATTATCCTTGACGCTGTACACACAGCAGACGGAGTCAATCAGATTGGGACACACCCTTGCTTAAAAGCCTTCTATTGGTTTCTCATTGTACTTAACAGGAGGCCCAAAGTGCCTGTCCTGGGTTGTGAAAGCCCATGTGATCAGACACCTGTCCGGCCTGCTCAGTCACTGTCAGTGTTCCTCACCCTACAATAGACGGTCCACTGGCCTCCCTTGTTTTTCCCACAAGGAAGCTCTCTCTGCTGGAAATACTTTCTCCCTGGGCTTTTCATGATGGCTTCTACCCTCATTTAGATATTAGTTTAAATGTGACCTCTACAGTCATATCTTGCCTGAAAAGCCATTTTCGTAGTGAACAAACTTTAGACAACCTCCTCTTTTTACCAGGCCTCATTCTTGAGCCCTGCCTTTCTAGACTTTAGATCTTCCTATAAGAGTCCAAGTGAACCATCCTGTATATAAGTCATTACTCACCTCTGCTAACTGTTCAAGTTTCTCTCCCCCATCCTTGATGTCTAAGACCTTGGTATATCTGGAATGCAGCTCTGTTCTTCTCCTATTGCAATAATTCTGAATAAAATCTATCTTCAGCACTTTTAACTAGTATCTGGCTTTGATTCTTTTTGACAGTAGCTACCTGGTCTGATATTAAATTATCCTACTTCAAATATCTGTATAGAATTAATCACATAATTATTATGACATTTATTTATACACAAGGATAGAAGCAATGGAAAGAGAGATACTGTATCTTGATCACTGCTTCATAGTCTGTACAGCCCAAACTCCATAGCAATTGTTACACCCACAAGAAATTTGGTTAAGTGAGACCATTTTCATTATATATATGAAGGGACATGAAAATTAGCATCTCTTTCAAACAAATTTATTATAAAAACATAAAAATGTGTAAAACAAACGTTACAAACTGTGCCCTCTGGTTTCTTCTACATACCTCATGGTATATTTTCCAAATATTCCATGAAGGGTGTATATTACTTTTAAGATCAGAAAATTTTATGGATCCCTGGTACCAAGAAAAAGAAAAAATTTTAAAAGTAGCATTGAAAAATAGGTAGTTTAAAAAAAAAAAAGAAAGAAAAATAGGTAGCTTAATAAATTACTACTTTTGTCAGTTTAAAAATGTGTTTCTTGAGAGAAACAATTTACTTGCTGTAATTTCTCAAGATTATTAATTATATGCCAAAAGACAGGCACATAAAAATGAAATAAGCAAATTTTCACAGGGGAAAAACTGTCAAAAATATCTTTGTCCTTGAAGTTTGAAAAACTAACAAATCTTAAATAATAAAATATCTGCAAATAATAAAATAGAGAAAAAGAAGAAGAGGATAAGAGACTTCTCTTTCATAGCTATCACATTATCCATTGCAGGGAATCAAGATGAAAAGTTGTACTCACTGTGTGGTATGATTCAGTAGTAAATGCTAGTGACCCACGCACTACTGTTAACCAGCGTACTCTGCTCACTACACTACTTGTCCCCACCCTGCAGTAGCTCACAGGGCATTTATGGTATCATCTACTGGCTGTTGCTTACTATTTTATGACAATTACCATTACTGAGGTTGTTTGTAAATCACTGTTTTTATATGAGTAAATAAAACATTGTCATTACATGGAAATCCATCAATTAAACTCACAATTAAAATATTTAGAATAAAATTAAAAATAATTCTCACTTTTCCAATAACTTCAAACACTATAGTGGAATTCACTGGGCATATGCTATTTGTTCCTTTTGCTTGCAGTGTGTTTTCCCTCTACCAGAGAGACAAATGATTTGCTTCTTCACATCTTTTAAGTTTTTACTCAAATTTCATCTTCTTAATGATGTGGTCAATGATTTAAAATTAGAATTCCTTGGGCAAGGAATTTAGCTCCATGGTTCAGCCACCTGCCTCGCAAGCTCAAGGTCCCAAGTTCGATCCCCAGTACCAAAAAAAAAAAAAAAATAGAATTCCTCAGTGTTCCCTATTCCTTACCACTCTCAATTTATTACCATCTAATACCTTCTCCTTTGTTTACTGTCTCTTCTAGCAGTGCAGGCCCTGAGCAAGAATGTGGTCTACCTTGTACATTTTATACCCCAGACAGTGACACTGAGTGAGTGAATGATATAGGTACATTTTCCCATGTTATGATTTTTGAGATTGTGCTCAGGTTTATCTATAATATATGTAGCTTGAAGTACAGAATCACTAAAAATATCTCTAATGGTTAGCAATGAGTCCAACTGGGTTTCAGGGACTTGGTGTTTTCCTAATTCCTTTTATACTGCTGAAATCTGGACTAATGGAAAAATATCTCAGTGAGGTAACCAGGAAGTTACATTTGGCTGTTCTGGATACCTGAAGAAAAGAACACACTGTGTCAGAGTATGCTGACTGTGTGTAGCTCACAAAACTGAAACTTTCCCCATATATGATTTTCCCTTTTTATGATAAGGTTTTTCCTCCTGTGGTTTCAAAATGAAAATAGTTCTTGTCTAGTTCAGAGTGTTCAGAATATTCAACTTCAAACTCCTAGGGGAATGAAAGAAGCTAGCTTCATTATCCAATTGTGTTTCACAGAAGGATCTTGATAAAAACAAAACAAACAAGAAATAACTCTTCTGCACAGGAAATGGAAGTTCACTAAACACAAATTTCATTTTGTCTTAACCCCGAGCAAGAGATGTGCTTTTCAAAGTGTAATGGGTCATATTGTGTAATTTCTCTTCAGCCAATGCCGTGGACTGAATTTTGCCCCCCACCCCAATCTGTACACTGAAGTCAGTATAGATCACTTTTCCCTTATACCAGACACATACAACTTAAGAGGGAAGGGTTTATTTTGGCTCAAGATTTCAGAGGTTTCAGACCATGTCTGGTTGACTCAAAGGCAAAAAAGCATTATGGCAAAAGAGCACAGTGGAGCAAAGGTGCTCAGTTAATGGCAGCTGGGAAGCAGATCAGGGAAACAGCACCCAAGAGGAAGGGGCCAGGGTCCAGATGCAGCATCCAAGGCCCTGCCTCCATGGCCCACCTAGGCACACCCAAAGTGTGCTTTATTCACACCCTAGGTGGCTCACAGTCAATCAAGTTGACAATCCAACCTAAATGTAATGAAGTCCAATCCCTAGTACCTCAGAACGTGACTGTAACTGGAAGCACAGCATTGAAAGGGATAATTAACCGAGTTCGATCCCCGGTACCAAAAAAAAAAAAAAAGAAAAAAGAAAGGGATAACTAAGTTAAAATTAGGTCATTAATATGAGCTCTAATGCAGCATGACTGGGGTCCTTACATGAAAAAGAAATTTGGGCAGAGACATCATACCCAGGGAGAAGACTACCACCTTCAAGGCACTTGGTAAAGGGGTCCACTTGGCAGCCAACTCAAAAATACCACAGACTTTGGTCAGGGTAAAATACTTGTTAAGAGGTGGATTTACATTTCAGTCTTATTCTCTCATACTCCTTTCAGACAGCTGACAGCATGTAATGCTTCTGATTTTGCAAATTCTATAGCTTTGTTGCCTTTTTCTCACTACTACTGGATCAGAAATATTTTGGTTGGGCTGGGGATTTAGCTCAGCAGCACAGCACCTGCCTGGCAAGCACGAGGTCCTGAGTTTGATCCCCAGTACCAAAAGAAAAAAAAAAAATTTTAGTTGACAATAAGACTGAAGGAACCAGGACAATATCATTTTTTTTGAAAGATTAAAAGTCACTTTCAGACTCTTAATTTATACCTTTTTTGGGTTTTTTTTCTTTTCACTTTCCATCTTTCTTCTATTGGTCTTATATTCAATTTTTTAAAATTTCATAAACTATCATGTTATTTCATAATTCATGAAGGATTCCAATTCGAAAATCATTTTACTAACTGGTAGAACAGAATTGATGAACATAGGGTAAACTTTTTATAGGATTAATGAAAAGGAATTTAGCTAACTAAATTAATGGCACAAGATCTGTCTCTCCATTCTTCACCAGCAACTGAATAACTCTAAATTACACATAAAAACACTATTCAATGATAACCATGTGTTCTTTTAAAAATGTTAGAATACGTAGAATTGTTACTTCTTTCAAAATATATCTATATATATTTTCAATAATTTTTTACACTAGTTTTATTTTTACTTTTGCAACTTTATTTGATCCATGAGGCCACAGAGGGACATTGAATTAGCTAATGTAGCAGACTCCAAATATACAGTTAAATTCAAACTAATATAACTATAAATTACCTAATTTTAATTTATTTAATCTTTCAATTACCGCTGGATGATGTGCAGTCAACTTTCAGCACAACAGGAAATATAACACAACTGATTCAATGTAGTATTTTAATTTCCATAAATTAAGATTAATTTATGGAAATAGTTTTTGTTTTCCATTCCTGCTTCAAAGATTGCATAAAAATGAATCCATCAGAAAACAAGCAACAAACCTACAAAAAAAAGTGAAGAATCAAAAGTAAGCAAGATCAAAAGGTAGGAATCTATTTGTTAATAGTTGTAAATATTCTATTTACTAAAATTAACACTTTAATTGTGGTACAATATAGTATGTAACATTAAATTAACATTTAAAATGCAATGAAAACATTTCCTCACCAATATTGGGATGTTTCAAAAGACGGCAGATTCTAGCTTCCCTTTCCAGTTTCTGATGATCTGTTTTAAAAAAAGAAATTACGATAAAGCATAAAACAATCAAAGATAATAATAAAGAGCATACCAAAATAACATATAGCCTGTGTTCTTACTTATCCTTTGATTTTTTTTTAAACAATGGTCATTTAGAGTTGGATTCAGGTGAAGACCACATAGTTCAATGATCTAATTTTATTTTTTTATTCGCTTGATGCTTAATAGAGTGAAGTATAGGATAGGGCTGAATTTGTACTTCGGCTAGAGGAAATGGTGGAAATGGCACCCAAACACTATTCTTTCCTCTCTTTACTGTAAGTAAATATTGTTACAGGAATTCAAATAGTCCAACATACACTTATTCATGAAGATCACAGGATGACTATCTGGAAATTGGAATGCTGATGAATCCAGGGCTGAATAAGATAATTATAGTTTACCCCTGGGGGAGAAGTGTTTCCCGTTCAAGGACTATTATATCAACCACTCTCCACCTACTTATTGTTTCAACTTCATATGTGTATGATGCTCTTCCTAATATCCCCCAATTACCTGACTGCTTACTCATCTTTACCTTTCTGTTTTCCTAACCATTTCTTTCAGAAGCATAAACCAGTATAAACTCATATTTTAAGAATGATCTTTATATTCTTCCTTGGTTTCCTTGTGTGGTACATGGGCATATAATTATAACCAAAGTCACTTACCGAGCACAAAGTAACTGTGAGAAAGACAAGAACACAGAAACCCATGTTGTCCCTGAGAACAGCTCAACAAGCCTTTGAGATGGGCAACATTATTACCCCCATTTTTTACTCATGAGAAAACTAAAAGGTTAAGTGGTTTGCCTTATATTCCAATATTAGTAAGTGGCACCTACCATATCATAAATACCATACCATTCCGTTCTCATAAATATCATAAAATGGACTTAGAGGATGAAGGAGACACCTGCCTAGCCACCCACTGAGTATATTCCAATGGTCTGGAGCCTCTGGGATCTGAGGAATCCCCTATACTCTTAAAATCTATCAAGGACTCTAAAGAGCTCCTGTTTATGTGGACTGAGTCTACTAATATTTAACCTGTTTAAATTTTAAAAATTTTAAATGTTTATTTAAAATAATAATTAGCTCATTACATAGTTTAAAAAGTAAATACATTTAATAATTTCACTTATTTGGAAACAAAAAATTTAAGAGTATGGATAGTACAAGCAGCACTTGAATACTATTTATCAAGACACAGCTATTGTTAATATTTTACTCATTTAAAAAATCATTTGTGTATCTTTCCATTTTTTTATATCGTCTTCAATCTTTTTCAGAGTACTGAGGTTTTCAATGTAAAGATCTTTGACTTCCTTTGTTAGATTGATTCCTATTTCATTTTTTTTTTTATGCTGTTGTCCAAGGCATGGTGATTTCCCTAATTTCTCTCACAGTAAGTTTGTTATAAGAAGTTTTGTGTATAGGAATGCTATTGGTTATTGATTGTTGACTTTGTATCTAGCCACACGACTGAATTATTAAATCTAAAAGTCTTTTGGTGGAGTTTTGGGGGTCTTCTATGTAGGGTATCATGTAATCTGCAAATAATGATAGTTTAACTTCTTTTCCTATCTTTATTCCTTTTCTTTCTTTCCACTGAAGCCAGGGATTTAGCTCAGTGGTTCTGTCGCCTGCCTTGCAAGTGAAAGGTCCCGAGTTCAATCCCTGGTACCAAAAAAAAAAGGAAATGTATCTTTCCATTGTCTAATTGCTCTGGCTAATGTTTCCAGAACTATATTGACTAGGAGTGGTGAGAGCAGACATCCTTGTCTTCTTCCTGATTTTAAAGTGAAAGCTTTCAGTTTTTAAAGAGTTAGTATGATATTGGTCATTGGTTTGTCATAGATAGCTTTTATCAGGTTGAGATAAAAACCATCTATTCCAATTTTCTGTAGGGTTTTTATCCAGTTTTCTGTAGGGAATGGGTGTTGGAATTTGTCAAATGCTTTTTCTGTATGTATTGGGATGATCATGTGATTTTTGTCCTTGGCTCTGGTGATATGGTATATTATTACATTTATTGATTTGTATGTGTTGAACTATCGCTGCATCACTGGGGTGAATCCTGCTTGGTCGTGGTGTATAACCTTCTTGATGATTTCCTACACTCTGTTTTCTAGTATCTTATGAAAAAGATCATTGGTAGGGAGAACCAACATAGTGAAAATGGCTATACTCCCAAAACTGTTCCCCAGATTTAATGCAATTGCAATGAAAACACTAATAGCACACCTCACAGAACTAGAGAAATCCTTCATTTGGAACCACAAGAGCCTAGAATAGTAAAAACAATTCTGGGCAACAAAGGCAAGTCAGGAGGCATTACAATTCCTGACCTGAAATTATACTACAGAGCTACTGTGATAAAAACAGCATGGTACTGGCCAAAAAATAGATCCAAGGATCAATGGAACAGATTAGAAGATGCAGAAACAACTCCAAACACACTTATCTTGGAAAAAGGGGCCAAATACCTTCACTTGAAGAAAGATAGGCTCTTTTCTAAATGTTGGTGGAAAAACTGGCTTTTCACATGTCAAGATTAAAACTAGATAGGTCTCTCACTATGCACTGAACTAAAATCAAAATGTATCAAAGATCTAAATATTAAAACAGAATCCCTAAAACTGCTGGAAGACAGAATACGTAGAACTCTCGAAGACATTGGTATAGGCAAAGATTTTATGAACAAAACCCTAATTGCACAGGAAATATCACAAAGAATCAACAACTTGGATCTGATCTTATTAAAAAGGTTTTGCACATCAAAAGAAGTCACCAAAGTAAAGAGAAACTGACACTGTGGGAAAAATTTTTAGCCAGTGGTTCCTCAGAAAAGGACTAATATTTAGAATATATAAAGAACTGAGAAAAATCAGACCACCCTAAATTTAAAGACCCAATCCAAAAATGGGCATGTGAAATGAATAAACATTTCTCAGATAAAATAGAAAAGGCAAATAAATTTATGAAAAAATGTTCAACGTCACTGGCATGTTGAAATGGGTATGTGAAATGAATAAACACTTCTCAGATGAAATAGAAAAGGCAAATAAATTTATGAAAAAATGTTCAACCACACTGGCCATTTGAGAGATGCAAATTGAAACAACTGTGAGATTCCATCCCAATCCAGAAAGAATGAGTGTTATGAAGAAATCAACCAATAACAAATGCTGGCAGGGTTCTGGGGAAAAAGAAACCCTTCTCCACTGTTGGTGGGAGTGGAGACTAGTGCAACCATTGTGGAAATCAGTATAGAGATTCCTCAAAAAACTAGGACTAGAGGTTCCATTCAACCCAGCTAACCCACTTCTTGGTATCTTCCCCAAAGAACCAAAACCATCATACCACAGTGATATCATGGCACACCCATGTTCATAGCAGCAGTTTCTAATAGCTAAATCTTGGAAACAGCCCAAATAAATGCCCATCAACCAATGAATGGATAAAGATTTTTTTATATACAATGGAATATTACTCTGCCACAAAGAAGGATAACCTTGAGATATTTCTACATAAATGGGTGCACCTTGAAACCATACTCTTTTGTTGTTGTTGTTTTTGGTACCAGGGATCAAACTCGGGACCTTGTGCTTGCGCTTTCGAGGCAGGCACCGGAACCACTGAGCTAAATCCCCAGCCCCAAACCATACTCTTAAGTGAAATAAATCGGACACAAATGTGTAAATATTGCACTGTTTCTCTGGTATGAGAAATCAGAAGTGGAAATAAGGACTAAAATGTACAACAGATATTGGGAAGTAGGAAGAAAACATTCAAATGAGAAAGGGAACAAGGGAGGGGGAAGAAGGAAAGGAAGGAAAAAGAAAAAAAGAGAAAGATAAAATGGAAAGAAAGCTTTTATCAATATGAAAGAAGGGTAGAAAGGAATGGGTGGAATGGGAAAAATATGAATCAAGACATATCATGTACAGGTACAAATTCCATCTGATGAATTATCATTATGTATATCTAAATTTTACCAATAAACTTAATGATAAAAAAGAAAAAACCCACACTAACACAAGCCCAAACACATAATATTAACTTTGTCTATTATTGATTTACAAGGGTAATTAAGATTTGACTTTGATATACAGCTGGAAAGAGAAGTAATTTAATATGCTTTTCAGATAACTCTGAATATTATCTCCTCCACAATGCTGGAAAACAAGGACTTCAGACACACTAAACAACCACTTTACCACCTAGTTATATCTCCCACCCAATATTCTTTCATTTTGCCCCAAAATTCAACATATCATAGTTTCGTAAAGGTCAGATGCCATATGCAGTATAAAATCTTCAATGAACTTTATGGGCCATATTAAATGAGGTTAATGTTTAATGTTTAAGTCACATATACTTTCAATATAATATATTGTCTAGTAACAAAATTTTACTGTTAAGATTTAAATCCATTGCACTTATTTGCACTTTGAATCTTTAACTTAGGCATAATTTTATAGTATGATCCACTAGTCATTTGGAAAACAATGTTTCAGGAAGTTATGTAGTCCTTTCTATTGCTGGCATAGTTCAGAAAAGCAATATTTGTTTTGGGTTTTTTTTTTTGTTTTTTAATTAACAATAGTTTTGAGAAAACCATTTTTATTATCATTACCACCCAGCTTATTTGTGCTGGATTATGTACCAAATGGCCAGATCTTCTAAAGAACACCTACATAACATTTTTTTCATGTTTCAAGAGATGAAAATAACTGTACAAGGTTAAGTACAAAAGTACACAAGACAGCAGATACAAAAAGATTTATGTACGAGATTTTATTCCACCTGCAGCTTTAATATATTTGAAAAGTAGAATTCATTAACTAAAAAATATTGTCCTTCTATAGTCCTGTCAAGTTTAATGGAAGTGGGTTTAACCTGATCACAACACTAACACCAGTATCACTGATCTAATATTTACAAAAATTGTATTTTTCAATAAATTAAAGTCAATGCAACACCCATGCAAGCTAGAATGCTAGCTGTTTGGTAAACAAGGACCTGATATCTGAATAAGAAATCTATAAAGTCCCAAACTTTAAAAGCATGATCTTTTTCAAACTGCATCCATTCCTCGCATTGAAGATGTGAAGCCCAAACCCATTCCTCTTTGCATGTGGGTTTGTGATCTTGCCATTTCATACTGAGCATCTAGATTTCTAAATACTTCTTGTTGCTTCAATGTCTTGAAATTTTCTTCATCAACTGAGCTACAACCAGCTTCGTCTTCACTCTTAATACCCACTAACTTCCTAAATTTGACATTTTGGTCCTTGTTTCCAAAATTCAATTTTTCCCATATTTCAGCAGACTGAGATTTGTCCCCTTCTTTCTTGCCTTGCCAAAGCATTTTCCTTTTTTTCTCTCGTTCAGCAAACTTCATTGGGTTCACAGCTGCTGGGGTGTAGTAGCTCAGCACAGCTATTCCGGTCTCTGCCAATGCTTTGGCTTGCAGGGCTGCCATTTCAGCTGCCATAGCAATCTGAGGAGTCACTTGTGTTCCAGATGCCAACAGGGCAACAACATTGAGAACAGAACCTCCAGTGGCTGCAGCCGCTGCAGCCATTTCTTGTTGTTTTTGTTTTTCAACCATTTCCTTTTCTCGCTGCTCTTGTAATTTCTTGGCTCTTTCCAATCTCCTAAAGCTTCTTGTGCATCCATTGCCGTGTTTCTGCCTCTTAAGGGAGGTGGACTGGGAGTCCGGCTTAAACTTCTGCTAAATCTTCTTGGTTTTTCAATTCTCTTTTTTCTATCTCGACTTCTACTCCTTGTTCTACTCCTGTTTCTTGTCCTATGCCTGTGTCTTGATCTTGAGCGGGAACGAGATCTGATCCGCCGTTTTCTGTCCCTGCTTCTGGATCGTGACTTTTTTCTATCTCTGCTTCTGGATCGTGATTTCTTTCGGTCTCTACCCCTAGATCAAGACTTCTTTTGTTCCCTGCTTCTACTACGATGCCGCCTTTCACGGGACCTAGACCTTGAATGACTTTTGCCTCGTGACAACTTTCTTTGCATTTGTGTCTGTCCACCCCATTTTCAGAAGAATTTAGTCGCTCTCTTCCTTTATCAGAAGAATACTCTTTGTCATTATGTTCCTCAGACTTGTGTTTCTTAGAGGATTTATCTTTGGATTCATGTCTTCTTGCCTCTTTGCTTCTGCTCCGACTCCTGTGCTTTCTTCCTTCATTGTCTGACTTTTGTTTTCTTTCTCTTGACCTTGATCGTGATCTTGAATAATGATGTTTTGAGGTTTTAGGAGAAACATATACATCTGATTGCTCTTTTTTCTTATCTCTATCTGGGGATGTCTTTTCTGGGGCTGGTCCATCTCGTTCTGTATCACTAGCTGCCATATTCCAGAGTTCTGGCCACTAAGGCGGCACCTCCACTTAATGCTTTCAACCGAACTGGCCGCCCTTGAACCTTTACTACGGACTAAATCAGAAAAGCAATATTTGTTAATATCACCACCTATCTCATCAGAAGAATCTTTAGATGTGAAAATTATTAAACCTCATAAGGGCAGATATATATTTTCTAAAATCCTAAATTGTTTGAAAGCTTAAATTAGAATATTGGCAATAAATACTGCCACTTGCTCTTGTTGTCCTTGAAGATAGGCTCACTTAGTTTGTCTTTAAGAAAAGGTCTGTGAAATACTTCAGCCTTAATAATCATAGCTAGTTTTTCAAACATTCTTTCCAGTAAAAATGGTGTTCCAAAAGCAAGCAGCTAGTTCAGCTCCAAACTCAAACAACTGCAGAAGTCTTTCTCTCTGAGATAGCCCCTGAACTTTGGTAAAGGACAAAAGGGTTTTATGTATGCTTCTCATTTAGTCATGTGGAATGTTGCAAAGTGTATAATCAAAGGTCAAGATTTAATATCAGGGATTATTTTAATTGCTTCAACAAAGACAATCTCAAGTGAAATTTGCTATCATTATTTTCTTCCTGTGAGTACATGGTGCTGAAAAATACAAATACTAACAATACAGTGGACTCTCAAATTACGACAGGCCTGACATATGACATAGGAACAATTTGGGTTACTTAGGTTAATGGAAGATTCATTTGCCTCTTGTTATCTATAGTGTGTACCCAGGTAAACATCCAGATCTCAGATGTACTGACTTAGAAACAACTTGAGTTAGAATCAGGCCTCAGAAACCAATCAAGTTCGTTAAGTCAAGGGTCCACTGTACCAACTCCACTGCTTTGACTCATGTAAAGACTTCAGCAATTTTATTCAATGCTTCTTTTGCATTTGTGATGCAACACATGTCTATACATGTGAAAGTGTCAACCTATTTTTTTAAAGGCAATAATAGTTTTGACCCACAGATCTCCAAAGGGAGTTCTAGGGACTCCTGGATCAACAATCTACATTCTGAGTATCACTGGCCTATGCTATTAAGAACAGTGCCAGGGAATAGCTTTTTTTTTTTTTTTAATTTAAGAAAAGATTTCCCATACATACAATTTTATTAATGTTCAGAGAAAAATATGTCTAAACGAAGCAACAGCACAGCATAGATTGGCTCTACTAGTGTATCCTTTAAATCTGGATTCCCAAATAGACAGATAGCCTGCCCTTATCACTATCTAAAACTACACATAGTTCAAATAAATATAAATTCTTGAAGTTCCTATATCTTGGAACAAATCCTTATGCTTAAGATGAAATTACTTCTAGATTATTATTATTTATAAGAATGCAAATAAATGCAATAGATTTTGAACACTGGACTTTGAAAACATCATTTTCTTAAATAACAATAGAATGTTACATGTGAAGCATACGAAAGATATATGCTTATAGGGATTAAAATTTTGTTAGGAAGGGCCAGGGATTTAGCTCAGTGGTTCCAGCCCCTGCCTCACAAGTGCAAGGTCCCAAGTTCGAGCCCCAGTATCAAAAAAAAAAAAAATTTGTTAGGAAGACAAGCGTATGCCAATATACATCCTAAGCCATGTGAGATATATGTAAATCATATGAAATACATATAATTATGTTAAATTAAAAAAACAAGGAAGAAAAGACCCTTACAGACATAAATGCTAGAGTTTTACCAATAGAGATAAAAATACAAATCTTTATGTAGCCAATTCTTATGAAATGAACCATTTCCCTACAAAATTCATATGAAATCCTAATCCCCAGACCTTAGAATACAACTGTATTTGGAGATGAGGTTTTTATAAACGTAATTAAATTAAAATGAGGTCAGCAGTGTGGGCCTGAATCCAGCATGACTGGTGTCCACATAAGAACAGAAAATCAGGGCACTGACATACATGTAGTGAAGACCATACCAGCAGCCTGGAAATCTATAAACTAGAGAGGAGGCCTCACACACACACAAAAAACCTTCCTGCTACCTTGACTGCAGCCTTTTAGCCCCCAAAACTATGAACAAATAGACTGCAGGCTGTGGTGCTTCCCTATGGCAGCTCCAGCAAGCTAAACTACCTACTATTAGCTTTCCACTGCTGTATATCAAACACCACAAACCTAGGACGTAGTTTGTAAGAGTCAGGAACCTGAGTATAGCTTAACTGAACTCTTTCCTTTAGGATCTCTCCCAAGGCTACAGTCAAGGTGTGTCAGCCAGCCATGGCTGGGGTCTCATCTAATGCCCTAACTGGGGAAAGAGCTGCTGCCAAGTTCATCCTTGCTGATAGTATTTAGGTCCTCAAGGGTTGCTGAGCTGAGGGTCTCAATTCTTGGCTGGCTGTTGGCTGGAGGCATCCCTAGTTCACGCTTCCTCAAAGCCATGCAGGGAAAGAGTCTGGAAAACAAGAGGAAAGTCACTATCTTACTGAGCCTAAGCACAGAAGTGACATCCCATCACATTTACTACATTCAGTTACTTAGGAGCAAGACACCATGGTGGTCCAATTTCAATAAAGAAGGACATGAACTGCAGGAGGCAAGGATTGCTGGGGTCATTTTAGAGTTTGCAACAGCAGTCTTTACAACAATAGTGCTGATGAGCTTCCTCTTGATAAGCAGCTTCATTTACTTTTTCTTTCCTATAATCACCTAACTTAGTGATCTTCTGTGAATCATGAGGTATTCTGCCTCTCCCATGGGGATTGCTTTGATATCCCAAACATGATGTTATAAATAAATTCTAGTTTTAATGAAAACTGGAATTTAACAATAATGGAAATATATATCACCTGTTGTGCTTCAAATTCAACATCAAGTTCACAACTTTATTTTAGAGGGAGTAAGCAAGTGAGGTGTGATTAAGTACCTATTATTTTTAGAGCACATTTCTGTGCTTATCCTGAAGAAATGAATTGATTTTATATTTAAGGTTTCTCTTACTTTTAATTCAGTCAGAAACAAAAACCATGTATCTCACCAAAGGCAGATTATAAATAGCAAGACATCCATAACACTGTTTAGCACCATTTGAAGATTTTCTTACTATTCACAATCCCCGAAGCTAGTGTAGAACCAGTTCCACTCGTCATTTAATATTTATTACAGTACTCTATAGTTTGGCTTTATTTGTCCTTGGAACATCAAGTCTGTACTCTTCTATGAACAAAAGTATAACCTTTCAGGACATAATCTTATCAGGTCTGAGAAGGTACATGCTGTTAGCAGTATATGGCTGAGGACTTGTCATATAACCAATACCTCAAGGAAAATATATTATCATCTAGTTTTGACATAAAGTCATTGGGAAATGGTATCACCAAGTACAGAAATGTATGGATTTTAAAACAGTCCCTGAGAATCTGGATAAAATATAGTTATGTCTACACAGCTTTAAACTACTTTTTCAATTTACAAATTATTTTATTTCAAATGAAGTGAAAATTGTAAATTCAGACTCCATGAAGTAAATCTTTCACTCTAGTTCCAAAATAAATTTTAGTCTTTATGCAAAGTAACTCTAATTACAAATGCAAATTAAACTGCTGGCATCCCTGAATCACTTTCACATAGCAACAGAAATATCACTAAAGCTACATAAAGCAACATGCTATTTATCTAGACTTTTATTGGTTATCAGTAAATTTCAAAAGTTAATTGTTTATTGTCTTCCCCAAAATGCCAAAGCATAGGGGGAAATTTGTCATTACTTTTTGTTTTTTTGTTTGTTTTTGGTACCAGGGATCGAACTTGGAACCTTGCACTTGTGAGGCAGGCACCGGAACCACTGAGCTAAATCCCTGGCCCTGTCATTACTTTTTTACATAGATAATATGTGAAATGATTTGTTTTTTGATACCATGGGCTCATAATTATTAGCCTTAATTATGACCCTGCTATAACCCAGTAGTTACAGAGGTGTGAACACGCACAGGTCCTTGTCTCAGGTACACTTGAGTGGAATCATCTTCCCACAGATAACAACAACAGATAGAGTGGGCAGAGGGATGAGGCTGGCCTTCTGCCATATTGGTCAGTTCTATCTTCCCCGCCTGACAACAAGTGTGTGCGCACTTGCAAACACACACACACACACACACACACACACACACACACACACACAAAGACAACCACATAACCTGAAGAAGGCTTGGGTTTGCCACAGCCAAGAAGGTTTAAATTTCCTAGCTCCTTCTCCTCACAAAGACGATCTCATCCCTCAAACACTCTTATAACCAAAATTATGGAATTCTATAGAAGTCACTCCTCAGTCCCATGAAAACAAGCACTTAAAATGCAGTTCTAAAGGTCCAAAGGGGTAGGGGTAGTGGGAAGGGCAGGGGAAAGGAAAGAAGGGAAAGGAAAAATGATGAGAAATGGAAAAAATGGAAATAAAGTCTTTGTAAATAGGGAAGGGTGGAGGGCATGAAGGGAGGGCTAGGAATGGGGAAAAAATAAGAATCAAGATGCATTATGTAAAGGTACAATTCCCAGTGAGAAATGTAATTGTGTTGTATACCTACAATGTACCAATAAAAGAATTTAATACAAAAAAAAAATATTGCCCCCCCCCAAAAAAATGCAGTTCTAACATTAAGTTTTGCCCTGCTCGCCTCTGGCTTGCCAGCTTAAACTGCTGGACTCTATTCCTTCCCTTCTTATTCCTTGCCTTTCCTTAGCCCTGTGATCCACCTGGAGATCAATGTCTTAGATCTCTTTTTGAGGGCAGGTTAATCCTGCCTCTTTGGCTTCTGTACTACAACCTGCCGGACGGGATTTTCAATTTTTTAAGCAAGATCTGGCTGGCTGTCCATTCTCAGAAGAGAAAAAATTAAACAAAATGGACCTTACTTTAAACTACTTTTAAATTTTGTATTGAAGCATCTGTTTATTATAATTTTGTACTTCATAAGATTTTGCTGTCAGCTCTTATGCCGTGAATATCTTCAGCACATACAATAGTTCAGCTGCACAAAACAGACATTAAATATTTGAATGAAAAAGAGAACGAATGGTAATTGCTCCTCCACTTTTGTTTCATGGCTGCTATCAACCAAGAACCAAGGAAAACACAGGCATAAAAATATAAAACAGTAACAAGTAACCTGGAAATGGGAACCTGAAGAGATCTTCTAAAAAAAAACAGGTACAGGCTTTTTGCATGGGTTCAGGAGCACTGTACAGTTGCTACTGAGAGCCTTTATTTATTCCTGGAATAAATTTTGAATGCTTTTTCTTTGGTAGAGAAACTATGTCTTACTAAATGAGGCATCTCGGTCCATTTAAGTAGGTCACATTTAAAGACAAATAGTGAACTCACCTAGCATGTGAGGCTCTGGGTTCCATACCCAGCAGCACAGGACACATATGCACACAGTAAATTAGAAGTTATTTGCAGGGCAACTTCATCACAAACCTTGAACCCCTGAATATGATGTATATGAATTTAAAACTATCACATTCATTCAACATACATTTTTTAAATTTCATAATTAAAAATCACACTCTCATTTTACCCTTTTATTTCAAACTATGTCTTACCACAAATTTGAACTTTACCTATCTGACTTAGATTCCTTCTGACAGCAGGTATCAGTGAATCCCCATTACTTCTGGACAAGTCAGTAGGATTTCACAATTATACAGGATAACCTTCTTCTCTCCATGGTAGGCTTAGATACCTGTACTGAAAGCTCACACATCTTTAGAAATCTTCTCAACAGCTTATTCTGTGCAGGAAGCTCATACACATGCTAAATTGTGAATTATGATGTCAGCCCCACTTTGATTCTCTATGGACCGGAAAGCCTCAGTTCCCTGTGGAGCAGCCCCTCTCCCTGTATTTAATGTCCATTGCATGGAGACAGAACCAGCCTCTCCATAATTCCACCTTCTTTCTGTAGTTTCATCTACGGGGGATATAGAATTTTCCATGGACTCCAAAAGAATAAAGACCCATGAAGTCCTTCTTTTGTATAATCCTAAACAGATTGGGAGAGACAACCCAGACAAGAGGTGCTACCCTGTTTCTATCATTTGCTGCAAGAGGAGCTCCAATTTGAGGCCTGTTTGACGACAGAGCAAGATTCTATCTCTAAAAAAACAATGCTACATAAAGAATGGAATGATAAATGTCTGAGGTGATAGGTATGCCGATTGCCCTGATTTGATAATTACAAACTATATACAAGTATAGAGATGTCACACTGCACTCCATAAATATGTACAATTACTGTGTGCCAATTAAAAATTTTTTTAAAATTTTTAAATATACCCATAAAATAGGCATAAAATATTTATCACCAGGTACTGTATCTGGAAAAAAATGATTTTAATATCATTATCACTATTGTTGCTAAAAATATGTGCAACTTTAAAATAGCTAACTTCATAAAACTATATTAATCCTATCAAAGATTATTCATTTTTCATATATCCTGTGAAAATATGGAAAAAACTCTGTCCCATAAAAGTGATAGGATTATGCTATCTAGGACATTGGTACTAGAATGAGCAGGTAACCACTAATATCTATGATCAGAAAGAGACAAAATCAATACATTAAAATATGGACTAATACAGTTACTCAATTTTATATTATATTCAAAATACTTCAAAAATACAAAACAAACTTTAGAGTATAAAAATTCTAATTAACTAGTTTTATATACTTTATATTCTTTTATTCATCCTTTTCAAATATTCAAGATGAATACTGTTCTGATAATTTATCATATAAGACTGGTTTGGGGGAAGCTGCGGGATACTATATTATTTACTTCTTATGAATGAAACAAATAATGAAACTTGATAAAATCATTCTTACACTGTCCCTCAGGAGAGATATTCTCCCTCTTCCTCTCCAATAATAGCATCCATTCAGAGACAAGATGTTATATGGGTTATGAAAATCATGCTTTACACAAAAGTATGCAAATATAAGACAAAATGCATATCTTAGAACGCTTTTGTGCAGTTGTAATTTAAATGAGAGTATGTTTTAGATTTTTTTAAATCATACTAAACATTAATTTATAAAAAAAATTTTATATAAACATGTATTTAATATCTGATCATGCAGAATATCTATGCATCCATCTAAGGATGAAATGGCAACATCTCTTACCTAACAGGAAAGCCTCTTAAGCTGTTTCTAGTTCTGAGTGTTAGACTACAAAGAATTGGAACTGAGCTTTTATGCAAGGAATAAGAGCAGAGCTGTGCAGAGGAGTGTGCATCACAGGCTATATAGTGTGAAAGGAGAGTGCTATTACACTTTGAATGTCCTCTAGAAGATCAAGACAGGGGATGGGCAGGAAGTTCTGTTTACATTCTCCTAGCACTGCTACTACTAACATGAACCAGCTTGCCCTGGTTCTGACCTTCAGGATAGTGTTTTCCACCTTTCTCTCCTGAGACTGGCTCTGTCTATGTGGGTGTCTACCATTCTGCTAACACGATTACACCACTCACTGGCAGGTTCTGGGTCAGGCACTGGTCTCACGAGGGTCATCACAGGATTTAGGTGGGAAAAGCAACCCAGGAAGCATAGGAACAGAGAGCAGTACCCTGAGTGGGCAGATAACTAGAACATGTCCTTGCAGGACTAAAGAGATTCCAGTAGTACTTAGTACGCCGCAGTCAAGGCTGGCCCAAAAGAGGACAGCAAAACCTTCCAGGATGGCATTTTGTACACCAAGCATTCACACAGATCAGAAGCCTGTCAAGAGTACCATTTTGAACTATGAGATCTCAAGTGATTATTAATATCATAAAAACCAAGTCTTCACATTGATAAGGTATAAGGATATTAGTTGGTGCATATTAATAAAGAGATTTAAATTTGTCTATATCTTTAATTGTAGGCCAATAATTCATACATAATTTTTAAAGTTTTTATAATTATACTACCATAGAATTGCAATAAGATAAATTTTGTACACTATTCTATCCTTATTTTCCACAACTTAATCTATATTTATTTTATTTACTTTCCCTTAAGTGTAATTTTAGTTGTGAGATTGGAGGGATTTTTGTGTGACGTGTAATAAAGTCAAGTCCCAGACACACTTCGGTATTAAATCCTTCAAACTTTGACTAGATATTGAAAGGACACAGACTATAAACAATGCATACCTACTTTCCCATTTTTTTCCAGTGGCCTTGTGATTTTTACAGGAAACTGCATGGACATAAGAGAGTTTTTCCTTTAAGAATTTTGATTTTTTTTAACTTGTGGTAAAATAAATATATCTTGCTTTTCTTAAGTATTCTTCTAAGAACTCAGTATAAACAATTAGTTCAAAATGTGAAAATTATAAATTTTTGTATAGCATTCCTCAGGACAACTTTGATGTAATTTAATATTAACAAATTAAAATACACATAAAAGAATGGCTTTAACAATTCAGAACAATAAAGAAAAAAATATAAAACATGGATTTTTATGGTTCCTTAAAGCATCTGGAACATTCAGCTCTTTCTGTGTATGATTCCCTCAGGGAAAACTGTAGCTAATGAAGCTTAAACTTCAGGGTCTTTCATATGCATGAGTTCCAAAAAGGGTCTGCAGAATTATGCTCACAGATTCACAGGTTTCCATAAAAGCTGTGGAAACAGGATGCATTAACAGCAGTCAATTATGCTCACCATTTATTTCCTTTCCTCTTTCCTTTCCATCACACTTATGTTTGTGCTGGATACCACCAGAGTGGCCATGCACATTTTTGGGATCTAGATAAGGAATTGAGTTGAGGATACATTAGTTTGGGTTAAATGAAATAAATTTGGAGATTTAGTCACTTCTGTATAGAGTTGTATTACTGCTAGCCATCCCAATGGAGAAAGGCCTCTAGGAACATACCTCCACCTGCTACAGGATGGTGAGATGCTGCAGAGAGGGCACTGTGATTCTGAACTACGATGGCCTTGCATGTGTGCAGAGAGGAGTATTTTTGCTCTTTTTCTTTGTTATGTTCTTTAATATCTGGCAGCTTTTTAAACTTCTTGCACTTATTGTCATTCAAAATATATATTGATTGTTTATCAGTGCAATTTTCTTTTCCTTAGTCTCCCAAATTTCATATTCTTCAGGCCCCACCATACCTGGATGCATATTATTTGTTATACTTATGAAAATATTGATATTTTGTTATTTAAATTCTAAATATAAAAGACCTTCATAGTAGAACATTACTCAAGATTTATAACATTTAATGTCTTCTTTAATTAAAACTCGTTCTTGTTGCTAAAACTAGTAACTGAAAACCTGTATTTACATCACATTAGTCACAAGTGACTAACCACAGTGAAAAGATCACCAAGGTGGAAATCATGGGGTGGGGGAATGGGTTTCTGTACAAAATAGTAACAAAAAAGGTTAACTCATCAATATACAAAAACTATATTTACTTTTCTCAATTTCATTAAGATACTATGTGATGGTTGATTGATTGAGTCAACTTGAGAAGTTTGGTTAAGAGAAGCTTAAGCTAAATTGGCTCAGCAATTCCATGCCCTAGAGTGTAGAGGATCCATCCTAGGGCTACTCATGGACTGGATGTTATAAAGTTACTGCTGCTTCTGTTCCTTTGGAGGAGCTCTAGTCTTTGCCTTGGATGTCATCTCTTAACTTCTAGTGCAGACTCTTCAGCTTCCAGCAGGGATCCTTCAGCCTTCTGGTATAGACTCTTCAGCTTTCCGATGTAGACTATTCAGCCTTATTGCAGACCCATCAGTCTCCTAATACAGACTCCTATGGGACACTGCAGTGAGCTCCAGACCTTCAATGAAATCCTCAGGTCTACAGTGTGAAGACAGACCCTCTGGACTCTCCCTCATCTGACTCTGTGGGTGGCCATTGTAAACCAATCTTGTAAACTCATACATATTTGTATATCTTGTGTTATATCTGTTTCTCTAGTACACACTGACTGATACACATTACAAATTTACTTTTAAAGGAAAAATAATCCCTACATAGGACATGGTACTTAAATATATTTACAATTAACATGCTTATTAAGCATATTTATTGAGCCACGGGATACGGATAGCTGTTTTGGAAGGCAAAGTAACATATTACGTATGGCCTAGACACTCATGAACTAGTAACTAAACTAAACATTACTGACTTAAATAACAATACCCTTTAAACTGGAAAAGTAAAGTGAAACTATTTTCTATTGAACTGTTTTACCCATGATTAATTTAAGGCACTTAAAGTCCTGCATATTTTAAGTATATATTCCTAGTTTGTCATATTTTGTGGATACTTTTATTTCCTACACACACAAATGAATGAGGTTCAATGCAATCTAAATGAAAAAAATACTACTGAAACAAGATATTAAAATGAAATTATCTTAGTTCTGGTGAAACACTGAAGCGTGAAAACAAAACATTTATCAGGTAGAGGGGAGCAAAATGATGCATTCAGGACTTACTAAAAGGTGAGTTGAAGTGATTCTGCCATAAGGAGCCCATTGTTTAGTTGCAATTACACAAGAAAAGATAATGAGTCCACCAGAGAGGACTACAATAGAGTGGATAGATAGAATCCTCTGTACCCTCTCCTACCTCACCATGGAAAGGGGCTTCCTTAAAGTACCAAAATGTAGGACAGCAGTGTTCCTGGGAGAAATGTTATTTGAATTCTTTTGTTCATTTTTTTTTTTTTTTTTGGTACTGGGAATTGAACTCAGGGCCTCATGCTTGCCAGTCAGGCACTGTACCGCTAAGCTACATCTCAGGCCCGAGAAATGTTATTTGAAAAGGTGCATTTTGGGGACCGGGGATTTAGCTCAGTGGTTCTGGAGCCTGCCTCGCAACAGCAAGGTCCTGAGTTCAATCCCTGGTACCCCCCCCCGCCCCAAAAAGGTGCATTTCATAGAGATAGGAAAAAAACCCAAAACAACTATTACCTTCTATACACCTGACTGTAAATGCATTACATTGTGGCTGGCTCACTGTTCAGAATTTCAGAATTGCAAAGCCAAGAAGCTGTTCTGTGATTGAGCTGTTTACACCAGTGGCAGGTCAAAGAGCCACATTTCCTATGTCCACATGTGGACTCTTAGGAAGAATAATAAGCGATGATGCCTAATGAGGCCACCTAGGTAATGTAACCAAAAAACAGGAGTGTCAGAAGCCCTGGAGCTGCGTGGGCCATTAGAAATTTCAAGGTGGAAGACACGTGGTCATCCTTGGGACAAGTCCCCCAAAGGTCCCTAGCAAGAATCATTCAAAACCCCCAGAACTGGGCCGTGGAATTAGCTCAGTGGCACCACGCCTGCCTCACAAGCACAAGTTCAATCGCCTGAGTGCAATCGCTGGTACCAAAAACAAAAACAAAAACAAAACACAGAACTGGCTCATAAAAAATGGTCAGCAATCACTGATTGATCAGAGGGAATGGTGCTGCTTAGAGCAGCACACATGAAATCAGACTCGCCCAGCTCCTTGCTGATCTCCTCCAAAGGCCCTGAAGGCAGCCAGTGAACAGGAGAGGACTAGAAGTGACACAATATCAGATGTCATGCCCCAACCTGGTCCTCAAGGTCTGACCTGAGGAGGGGAGTTTTAAAAGGTATGGCACTAGTCAGGGCTGTTTAATTTCTGAAATGAGAGTGTTCTTGTGATCAGAATGAAAGCTCTGAAATCTAACAAAGACTACACAGAACAGGAACCAGTATCTATGGCGGTTTGAAGGAGCTGAGGAAGAGTAAGTTGTCTTCCACTTGTACTCCACCAAAGCCAGATGGTTACTTACAAAGCTGATTATAGTACTGTATTTTAATATAATAATCACAGATTATGAGTATGTTCATCAACAAATCTATAACCATCTATAACATAGATTTATTGAATTCTGAAATGTGGATCCTCCCAGAATTTAGATCCTTCTGGAACTGGATTTCCCTTGCAACACATCCCTCTGTTTTCAGAGTCCCATGGCCATTCCTTTGGAAGCACAGGTAAAGGACAGTCTACATTAATTATACTAGAGCATTTGTTGCGTACCCATGTACTTTCCAGTTACCTTTATCTATATAACTCACACTTCGGGAGTGTGTCAGCTCATCCATTCTGTTATTGAAGTTATAATAAGCTGAAATGCAGGGTAAAATTTCCAAACTTGAGTGAGTGGCATTCTTGGCTCACTGTCACTCCAGATGCCATCCTTTAACACTCATTGGGAATAGATATTTATCTATTACCTAGAATGCTCTGTCTCAAGTAAGGGCTACATCCTTTACAACATGAATTTGGCACTGGCATGGCATTATCATGGGGCCAGTTCTACAAGCAACAGCTTTTTGCACTCTGCCTGGCTTCATCCCTGTGCAGTTTACATGAAGGAATGTAAAACACCACCTAAATTGACTGAAAGAGGAAGATGTTTGCCTGTGGATGGCAAACTTTGAAGCCAACAGCCACAAACCTGTCTGGGACTGCATAGTTAATTTCCATTCCCACAAGAAATTAGCAGACTCACTGCCCACCTGCTAAGTGTCTGGTTTTTTTTTTTTTTTTGTACCTGGGATCGAACTCAGGACCTTGCACTTATGAGGCAGGTGCCAGAACCACCGAGCTAAATCCCCAGCCCCTTTTTTTTAAATGATTGTGTTTTGTTTTTTTTTCCTGCTAAGTGTCTGTCTGCTGAGTGACACTGAAAATAATTTCTGATAGATACTGGCAGAGTCCAAACAACATTCCCAACAGCTGGCAAGGGGGACCAGGAAAGTCCCAGGAGCTTCCTGGACTTTGTGTAAAAAAGAAAGCAATCAATGGCTACCTCTCCCCAGGCAATAAAACATCATAGGCACTAAGAAGAAACCTGGACTTTTTGCTCCTTAAAATCTGAGACTGCAGGAATTCTACCAAGTGACCTGGAAATACCAGACCATGAGCAGAAGCCTCTGAAGAGAACATCTACCATGAAGCTGTTGCAGTAGAATCAAATGCACGGCTAACATCCACACCAGCATAGCCCACCTTTCACAGTTCACCTCCCTCCTATCCAGGAAATCATCTTTCCTTCCACACAGACTGTTCTTCACACTTCCCCCCACTCTTGTTTCATTTTCCTCTATTGTTATTTTTTAAAATCTCACTGTGTAAATCAGAGGTTCTAACTGGAAAATATAAATATACATCAGCTAAAAGAAATAAGGAAAAATCCTAATACTTAAATTTACCATCATTAACAGTTTTGCTGCACTTCCTGCCAGTCCTCTCCTATGCACATACAAACATATTCCTTTCACTTTAAAGTCAGAGTTTATATACTTTTATAAAGTATCTCAATCCTCTTTAGGCACCTTGTTGATACACAGACGTTGCTGGCTGGCCTGATAAATGAATGGAGAATGACAGAGCTTAAACCATGACTTGATGGAGGAGGCTTTCCACACAAAGCACTCATACCATAGCAGAACCTACTCCCAGCGTAATTTCTGTCACAAGGACCTAATTGGATCCTTAAAATACTTGTATAAATATTTGATTCTCTCCTTGGAATGAGAAGGAAATTAATTATTCTGATTAAAAGACTGACTTTTGGAAGAAATAACATGAGACTACTATATAAATTATGTATAGGCAAAGGTAATTGTAGTCACAGAGATAAAATGCCATGTATAAAATCTTCAGACTTGTATAAAAATAAAAACAAAGCAATCTACCTCTAAGATAGCTACACTGTTTACTTCATTTATAATTTATCACTATGCTTTATTCATAAACATCTATCACTTGTCTTTGGGTAGTCAAGAAGATTTATACAGGTTCAACAGAAAGGATTAAGACACAATTTCTGTTATCTTAGAATATGCAACCCAGATGAGGAAGCTCCTCTATTTCAGATTTTGATGAATCTACATAATAACTAAAATATGATAAAATGGAAAAAAATAATAACCAAAATATGAGAAAAATGGAAAAAATCACTGAAAACCCAGGAACTTGGCTATACAAACCACTCAAGTCTTATGAAATGTTTATTTGGCAGACTAAGTGGTTCCCCCTCTCTCTTCCCTACCCCCCATTCAATCTACTTTATTTATTCAAGACTTGGCACCTCACCAGGCCTCTACTTCACTGAAAGGCTGCCAGCACACTTGCCTGCTCAACACACACACACAGAACTGATCCAACACGGCCTCACAGGTCCTTGACCTCCCTGTCTCTGGTGATTGATATTTCCACTGCATTTCAGTCACCACTCTCAGTCATTCTTTGAAAGTTGGTCCTCCTCCACCAGAATATGAAAGTTAAAAATCCCAATCTCCAAACACCAACTAGTCACTTTTCCAAATGACTTGTTCAGGGTCCCCTTGAGTGACTTTTTCCAACCAGTCCACAGACTCCTCCATTTGTCCCATCCATAAGTTCTCATTGTTCCTTAATTTCTTCCACATTCTCAGGCAATCTCTGATCCAGCCATAGGGGCCTCCATTGAGTTCTTAAAATTTGACATCAAAAGAGTTAAAAATCTACCATTCTAGCATAATGATAATTTTGAATTAAAGGTACTTTAATAACTAGAGGAGCAATATCATTCTGACCTTCCCTTGGTTTCTTAAAAGCAGATTTGTGAAAGATGCCCTCCCAACACTACAAAGAAAGCAATATTCCTATTAAGGACAAAAGTTTAGGCTCAGAGAATTCTGTATGAGCCCTGCTAAAATAGCTCTTATCTTTTTAAGCCTCCCCATGTAATCTGGTTGCTTTTTTGCAACTTCCTTTGTCCAATTCAGTATTAAGTGATTGACATTAGCTGCTTCTTTGGGGCTTCATTTTCTTTGAGGTTACACATGTTGCAAAAATCCTGTATTAAGTGAATTTGCATGCATTCTTTCCTGTCTGTTCCTATACTCAAGCCCAGGCAAAAGGATAACCTAAAGATAGAGACATAAAATTCTGCCCTACTCCCCTGCACAATGTATTGGACTGCTGCAGAACCTCGCACATGCCATCCCAGCTACTCACTGAATGAATGCTCACTCCCCCCTTTCTGTCTCATTCTTCATATCCTTCATATCTTTTTCAAGAAAGCCATTTTAACATGGTCAAATCCCCTATTTTTAGTTCTCACACATAGCACAATTTCTATTTCTTTACAGTACGACCCACATTAAGGGTTTTCTTTAATGATCTGTCTCTGCAATAAAGAAAACTCCAGGACATAAGGATCTGTGTTGCTCACTATTTTATATCTAGTACCTAAGACAGTGTATGGTACACAGCAAATATTCAATAAATATTGATTAGATGAATTCAGGAATAGAGGAATAGGGTAGGACAAATAGGATAGTGAAACAAAAAGAATGAAGACTACTCTTGATACAAATGTCTGGCTCCCTTCTTCTGAAGCCACAGGATGTGAGCTAACATGGTCCATCATTGTAGAGGCTGCTGTCACAGGAAAATAACATAATACCACTTGAATAGCATTGCCCACAAAGGAACCAAGGAAATGCTAGAAAATTTGTGTTTATTGACAACAATGAGCATGATAAGCCCTGAATTAAAAAGAAAAATCAGTTAAATAAAAATTGCCTCATATCCATACAGAAAAAAATGGATCTTCATAGTAGTAGAGCACATACAACTCTAAGGTGATATCATACTGATGCTCAATGGGAAATAGATACATAAATATGTATGTAAGAGAATCTAGTAAGTATATTGATTTAAGCTTTGAAGATTAATCTAAACTCATAAAACAGCTATGCAAAAATAGCTTTTTGACAGAATAACAAAAAAAAAGGATTTGAAAGCTATAGTCATTTCAAATAACTGGCATTCTATAATCTGATAGCCCCAATCAGCTGAAAAATCAGGTTATCCAAGCGTTAAATGAAGGAAATCCCTTGGGTGTGAGCTGTCATTACAAATCCTCATAAACACTGTGAACCCAAATCCCCTTTTAGAATAAAACGGTTCTCCGGTGGAACCTAGCCACACCGTGAACAGAACTCAACCAGTGAAGGCAGGTGGATCACGTGCTTTTTAGCAGGTTCTAGGGAAATCCTGGGCCACTTGCCCTCATTCAACATCCATTTCCTCTGTTTCTCAACATAAAATCACTGCACTTCTAGAAACCTACAAGACTCCAGAGCTTTTCAGGCATCTATTTTTCCTCCTGACATCAGAGGACTTGGTGGCTAAGATCTTTTTCATTTCCATGATTCTATGGTTCTTAAAGGTCCAGGCAGTGAGAAAGTATATTTAGGCTAAAGCCATTGCCTGACCCCAGTATTTTATAAAACAGTTTTTTGAGCACAAAATACAAGCAGAAATTGTAAATGTTACAAGTATATTCACAATGATCTTTCATGAAATGAACAGATATCTATGTAACCAGCACTCCGATCAGAAAACACAACACTGCCAGCACCCAGAGGCCCCAGCCAGGGTCCAGTCCCTACCTCTTGTACCATGGCAGTCACTGCCCTGACTGTTCTAGCAGAGGTCTATCTTGTGCTTACGTTTGATGTTAAGGGAGTAACACACTATGTACTGTGCCTTGGTATTACTGGTTTTTGTTTTTGTTTTTTTTGGTACCAGGGATTGAACTCGGGTCCTTGCGTTTGCGCAGCAGGCAGAGAAACCACTGAGCTAAATTCTCGGCCCCTGTATTACTGTATTTTATTCCTGACACTCCTGCCATTTACATGATGCTGCTGTTGGATTCTTGTGCAACAACATCACGGTGAACTGCATAATCTGATGAAAGAATGGATAGAAGAAAAAAAATAAAAGTATGAAAAGTTGTTAATGCTAAAGATCTAATTAAGACTCCACAAGCTTGGCATAAGATATATAATTGACTTTGTGGCCACGTCATAAATAGTGGGTGAAATTAAAAGCAGTTGAGGTTTACTAATACATGTTGTAATTTAGCCTCTTAATCTCTTCTCTATTAATACATATTCTTGTTTTTTAAATGTGTATCTCTCTTTGGTCCATCTCCTCCCTCCCTCCCCCTCATTCCCTTTCCCTGTCTCTCCCACTCTTTTGTCTCTTTGCTAATTCTTCCCTCAATGTCTAACACTAGAATTAATCACATACTCCTCAGTCTCTATATTTCCATTCTGGGTTAAAAAATTTGTAACAGCTGAGCGTGGTGGCATACACCTGTAATCCCAGCATTCAGGAGTGAGGCAGGATGATCGCCATGAGTTTAAGGCCAGCCTGAACTACATAGTGAGACTCACTTTCAAAAACAAAACAAAACAAAACAAAAAAACCCTACAACAATATACAAAAGACAATAAATAATTGAGGAGGGGGTACCAGGGATCGAACTCAGGACCTTGCGCTTGCAAAGCAGGGAGCAGAACCACTGAGCTAAATCCCTGGCTCCAATAAAGAAATTTTTAAAAAACTACATAATTGAATTTTGATAAATCTCATTCTAAGACATAAAAACTTTTAACCAAATCTCTAAATGTAAAATAAAAAGTAAAGTGCAATCAGGAAATCAATAATCCTTCATTATAATATATAAAATCTAATTTCTTAGAAACATTTAGCATACAAATATCTTTATAAGATCAAATTCATAGTAATTTACTAGTTTAAGACACAACCAAATCCAAATCATTTAGAAAAGAATAAAAAGAAAAAAGAATGAAGAAATAAAGACAGGAAAAAAGGAAAAGAGGGCCTCTTTGTTACACTTATAATGATTTATTTGGAAGGCCAGTTAAGGAATACTTTAAAGTATGTACCTCTAATCTATACCAGAAAGAATTAGTAATGTTGGATGTTTGATGTTCCTTTCCAAAAACTAATAAAATTCAGTTCAATAAAAAGATTAAGGATGATTTATTTAGGGATTAACATGTTCACGAAGGGGCCATAATTCTTATGTCTGGCTGCTGGGCAGCACTGAACCACTGGTGGTACATGCATGACTGTCCTATTGGATGACATGGACAGTCCGATGGGGTGGTACAAGCCACTCGATGGGACAGTCATGCATGTACCACCAGTGGTTCAAGCCAGAGAGAATGTATAAAGAATGGTGATTACGCTTAACCATAAATGTTCACTAATAAACCTAACAACCTTAACTTTCAAAAGCTTCACATCCCATGGAAAAATTCTAGATAACAATCCTTTATGATGATCCTATCACACCTTATAGTGACTGAGATTTCCTTCTTGGGCATAATATTTTTTATTATTTGTTTTACTATGAAAATAAATTTCCAAGTAAATAAGTCACAGACTATAAAGTAAATCCGTTAGAAGTCTATTCACTTCCAGCTTGAAAATTTCTCTTCTACTATTCCTGGTTTCACAAGATGTTTAAGTTCTTGTCACTGGTGAGATTGTGTGGAAATAGATGCTTAGATGTCATATAAGATGCAATATATTTTTAGGGAAAACCTGTAAGATTTCATTGGGAGAGGAGTACAAGAAAGGGGAAGAAGGGAATATTAGGTGGTATGAAAAACACATCTTAACCCAGCAGAGGTTTTTGAGCCAAGTCTGCCGATTAGAGCTGTCCAGTGTTGGATCAAGATGGTGCTCTACTTGGTCATCAGGGTTAAGTGTCACAAGAGGGGCATGACCTCTGCAGAGCCAGCTCTCCGTAGCTGAAGCTGACCTTGACTCAGGAGCCTCTCCTGATGGCCTTGCCTGCTTTCAGAGAGTAAAGTCCTCTCTGAGGGGCCCCTAAATGGCCTGTCTCTGGGCCTGTCACAGGACAGAAATAGCTTAATAGGTTTAAAAGAAATAGCTTAATAGGTTCTAGAAGCTAGGTGGGACAAGAGCAGCAAACAGACATCAATTGGAGCAACACTAAAGTAAATTCCTCTTTGAGATCATCTGGTCATATATGGACTGCTGCTTTGATGAGGACACTGAGGCATACAGAGGGAGAATTCTACCCAGTCAGAAAGAACCTTAAGAACAAGTTCTCTGAGTGTCACAGGAAATCCACCCTTGGCCTGAATGCCAGTAATTCCCATTGGGAATGAGTGACAGCACCATCCTGTGCAGGACTAGACATTGATGAAGGCCTCTTAGCAATGGGTGTGATTTATGGAACTTTTTTCCTCTGGGGCAGCTCTGAGTACTTGGCTGAGATGGGCTAATTAATCTTCCCCATCTCTTTGTCAGATAGGTAGGTCACAGAGAGCATTACCCTAAATTAAGAGTCAGAAAGAATAGAGTACAAAGATCTCTACAATTTTCCTATAATTGTTCATTAAGGAAGTACTAGAAGATCCAGGAATTTCTCAGCTCCATATTGATTGTACTTACTGAAGCAAACTTTCAGATTTACTGCTAGCTATAATTAAGCTTAACTTATATTTCTTTCCCTTCCGTCTTTCTATTTTTATTTTATTATATTTCAATATAAATAATGAAAGTGAGATCTACTATATACTTTCCATCTTCAATACAAAGATAAAGTGATATGAGACCATTCACTAACTATAGAAAACCATCAGGACAGTTCCAAGTAACAAACTTTCACCCCAAATTTATCCTGAGTTCATTTCTTTCTATAGAAATAAGTGATCCTAAAGTGGAGGGCAACAATGGTAGGGAGAAACTTGGTGAACTTACCATTTAATAAAACCTTTTGAGATTTAAATAATAGCTGAAATATGAATAAAGCTTTTATTTGGATGACTTGTTTTAAATATTTCAGATGACATATCCCATTTTTAAAAACAGCCTTTTCCAGTTCCATTTTGGTTGGTTTTGTAATACCACTATGTTTGTTTTGCTAGCTCAAAAGATGCTAGTATTCAAAACTGAAATTCTACCCAGACATATGCCAAAATGCATTTTGTATATTAGTAACAGACCTGAGTTTAAATCACACTTTGTCCCTTCCTTTCTAGGGTAATTTCTGAGCATCCTTTTCCATATCTCCATGATAGAAGATAATAATGCTATATAGAATGTTAGGTTTACATATGGTTTGAACCCTAAAAATCCATCTGCTAGATGCTTAGCCCCTAATGGAACAGTATTAAGTAGTGGTGCCTTGAAGAGGTGTGGTCAAGTGGAAGGTCTTGGAGAGTATCATTCACTAATACCCACCTCATGGGAGTGAGTTAGGTGTTGTGGGACTGGACTGATGACCAAAGTATGGTTTGTTATAAAGTGAATTTGGCTTTCCTGGATGGTTCTCATGCTTCCCCTTCTCTGCTGACCTCTCTCCTGTTTGTGCTCCTGCCACGTGATACTATCTGTCATGAGGTCTTCACCAGAAGCTGATGGCAACACAATGCTCTTACACTGCCAGAACTGGGAGTTAAGTAAACCTTTTTTCTCTATAAAGAAAAGAATGCCCATGTTCTGGTATTGTGTAATAGCAACAGAAAAGTGACTAAGACAGAGTAACTGTAAGAAATAGATTACGTCCATGAAACTCTCCACTACAGAAACCAACCTAAGTGCTTTAGCTGGTTTGATATGGGAAAAAGAGCAGCATTTTGTTGTAATGTACACATTTAACAAAACAATTTCTTCAAAGCATTTAAACTGTTTTAAAAAGTTAGATATTTGAAAAATTACACACTCAAATTTTCATAAATTGAATTAAAAATAGTTCCATTAAATTTTCTAAGTTGTAGAATGTTAGCACATTTTTAATTTATAAGTTTTTAAATTCAAATCCCTAATTTATACCTTAGCTTCTGCTCCAACACATAAAAAATTAGCAATTAAACAAGGCTCACTTTCTTCCTTTTCTCTCCTTACTCCAATTCAAAGACCTAACACCCTCTCATAATCTCAGTCTCTCTCTCTCAATCTCTCTCTCTCTGCTGAACTCTTGTAAAAAAAACTTAATTTGGTATTTATCTAATTTATAATTAGGAATTTTATCATCTTAGCATTTCATTCAGTATACAAGAAAAGTTTTCCTGTGATATTACTCTTTGCTGTCAAAGAAGGGCTAGAGTACATGGAGTTCTGTGACTGTAGTAAACATGACTGCATTCTGTTTTACTTCAAGAAATAAAAGCCTCTTAGTTTCACCATATTCAATCATGTGCCAGCTACCCTAAATTCACTTGAGGCAGATGATCCATAATCCAGAAAACAGAATAAATGAGAGTAACAGGGAATTAATCAATGCTTGTCCAACATCTAGAAACTGACTTTCTAAATTACCGTGAACAGAAATCTGAGGAGCAAATATCCTAAACACAACTAGTCTGTTATTTTACCCAGTTTGTGACATTTAATTGGTGATTTCAATGCCAAGTAATAGGCTGTGTACAGTAATTCTTTCCCACTCATCTCTTACCAGAGGAAGACAGAGAGAAACTACTTCAAGTGGATGTAATAGCTCAAAATCCTCCACCACCTACACAGGAAACTGACTGAAAACAAGACAAGTTGCCACAGAGAAGGACTGAGGACACAGGCCCATGGCACAGGGTTGTCTCTGGTTACTAGACAGTCTAGTGAAATTGGAAAGGACAGGGTACACTCAGAGACAGCCACAGGGCACTTCTGGCCACAGGGGTCTACAGCCAGATTTGGGTTGCCTCCATCTTCTTTCTGATTCAACGCTGAACTCAAATGCTGACACTACTTCTCAAGTGCCCTCTATGGAGCAGTTACTGTGCTAGGTACGTTAAGGATATCATAATAAGGAAAAAGACCCATGTATTAAAGAAACCTTGTGGGTTGAGAAGGAGGGAACAGCATAGCTTAATGCCAATACTGCTCAATGAAAGAAGCTCCAGAAGAGAGTCACATCGTAAGTACTGTGGGAACACAACTGGAAAAATGTACCACTTCCCCACAGTGCATAAAAGGGGTGAACTTTGACCTGGGCTTTGAAGATAGGGATTTTCCCGTTAGATAATGAAGTAAATTTGAGACAAAAGGGACAGCACAATCCACATAGAGAGTCTATAAAATATATTTGAAGAGTTTAGAGAACAGCAAACAATCTAAAGTACTTGCCTGTGGACAAATGCTGATCAAGGAACACCAAAGAGAGTTAACAAACTAATCCTGGGCTACACAGTTAGGACTTTCTACTAAAGTCAATGTAGGTTTTAATCAGGGCAGTAAAAACGTTTAAAATCTAGAGTTAGACTGCCTGGGTTCAAATACCACCTCCAATGCTCAGGCTCCCTGGCTTTGCTGTACCTCAGTTTCTTCTTCTATAAAATGAGAAATAATGATAGCAAATACTTTGTGAGGTAGCTAGAAGATGTGCATATAAAAGCAATCAGAACAGTGCTTGTCATATAGTAAGCAATACAAAAAGGCTAGCTATCATTGTTATTTTAGAAAACCAGAGTTGATAGTGGAGTATAGAACCAGAGAAGAGGCAAGGATTTGAATTAGGAGGCTAATGAAAACTGTACCTCTAAAAATTTAATGAATCTGAGTGCATTTCTTCCATATAGATATCTATGCCAAATGATGTCATAATTAACATACTATCTAAAATATACATAATAAGTTACTATTCATACATTCCAATCTTGTGTGTCTGCATATGTCTCCAAATCTCTTAGGCAAACTAACAAATATGTAGGTTAAAAGTTATAAACACAAATATGCTCCCCATGCACAATCTAGGAGGCATTGCACATGAAATTATAATTCAGGGTTTATTAAGTTGAAAGAAAAATGACCGAAATGGATGCTTCTTTCTTCTTTGGATACCAGGGGACCCTCCAAGGTAAGGGATGAGGAAGACAGCGTACCTGCTCTGTGATCCTTTCATCACAGTGCTGAGTCAGCTGGAAGCAAGGACGCACAGTGCTTCCCATCTCTCCTTTCTGCCCAGAAAGTCTCAGTTACTAGGAAAACTTCAGAAATCTATACCAAAAAGTCCATTTTAAAATCCTGAAATTCTGTTTCTCAGAAAAATAACATTGGTTGTCTGTCTAGAAATAATATCCAGGGCTCAAAATGTCATACTGCCATTACTTCTAAAACTAAACTGAGCAAATCAAAGTCTTGAGGTCAGTTTCAAATAATGCAAAGCTGCAGCAGTTAGAGAGGCAGGGCCCACCTGTCCCACTGGGGATGGCAGGTTCCCCACAAAACAATTGCTTTTCCTCTCCCAGAGCTGGTACAGGCTCTCAGGACAGATGCTGATGAACAAAGTCCCTTACTCCGTTGACTCTCTTCAGGAAGATGCAGAGAGACAGAGACAGAGACAGAGAGAACTGAAGTTCTCCCTGTCCTTCAGCCTTTCTAAACTGAAGCTCAAGCTTTTTCTCCTAGTATCTTCCAAATGGTTCTCTGAAAACATGTAAACATCCCTGACATCACCCTATGCCATTTGAACAGACATTTAATTTAGGACTCACATTGTAAATAGCACTCATGAACCTATGAAGGATAGTAAGTTAACTCTACAAATTATTTTTAAAAAGTTGGAAAAAACAAAATCAGATAATATCCCAAAATGTATAGAATAGGGACATTTTAACTTTATGTTAATATGATGATAAAAATCTTCCATGTACTAGAATAAGGGATATCTCTAGATATGTACAATAAACCTTTAAATTAAACTGCCATTTAAACTGACATTTCCTCATTCTCTCTTGTGAAAATTATAATTTAAAAAATTAAATAAATGAAAAACAAATGCTAAGACCCTAAAATGCACTTAATTCTAAACATTTTTGATACTAAAATGTATACTGAATTTTAAAATGGGAATTTATGAAAATACTTTTATTTTTAAGTAACAAAGTCCAAATAATGGGGATTTATATAAAAAAAGAGTACTCCCTAGTACACCTTACTAGTTTTAATCTCTATATCTTTTCTCAATTCTCTGTAAGAATATCCAAATCAGCTATGATACTAAAGAAAATGTTTTATGTTCTTTTTTGTTAACAACAAAGTTGATGAAGTTTTAATCTATCTTTCTCATAATAATCCTAAAATTTCTTAAGGGCCTCTAATCTTCTTTAAAGATCATTTTCATCACACTTTTGACGCAGGAAGCACAAACTTACTCCTAGAATCACTTCCTTCCCTAAATCTGCAAACATGTACAGTCACAACAACCATCTGAATTCCCACTATGCTTTGGGTATATTTTTAATATGATTGTTAGGGTAAAAAAGCCTTCAGCATGATTTTTCAATAAGAAATCTTTTTTTTTTAAGACTAGGTTTTGTTACAGTATCCACACTGGCCCCTGGATCTCACAGGCTCAGAAGGATCCCCCAGCCTCAGCCTCCAAATTAGGTGGAACTACAGTCTTGTGCCACATGAATGTATTCTTATCTATACTGGTGAGATTTTATGCCAAGCTTTCACATGTTTTAATGTACATTTATTAAGCCCCTTTCTTATTTTCAATACAGGTATGTGTCCAGACAAATAACAAATTGCTTAAATGATTATCACTTAAAAGTATTTTAAAACATAATAGAAGTGGAAGAAAAAAACCCCAAGAGCTTCAAAGTATGAAACTCTAAGATTAATGGTTAGAAGTTTCCGAGGAAGCAAAAATACATATGACATATATAATAAAATGTTCACAAAATTCATTTCAGAACTAGCCAGGAGCATCAGCACGCTCTTCAAGTTTGAACCAATTGTAACTTTTCCGAATCAGAGCTCAGGAAATTATGAAGAATCTTTCCCTTCCCTCTGAATGCCTTTCATGAGTGAAATAATGTTATCAGTTCTCATGTGAGATTTTTCAGCCATGTGTTAACTGAAGTGGAGAAAAATATATTTTTGAGCACGCAGTAACCATTTTCTATGTTCCAAGATATTCTATTACAAATCTTTACTAAGCTATAATCAACAGGAGGAAAACTTCTAGCAGTGCAATGGTCATACAAAATCGTTGACAGGAGGTTTTTTAACTGACTGAACATTAGTTTGCTTCACGTATCATTTTCTGTGGGCTACAGTCACCAACCAACTTAAGGGAAAGTCAGGCCATCAATAAAATCCAATTCAAATGGTTTAACCAACTAGGATGAAAAAACTGACAGCCTAAAAAACTGTTAGTCCCTTTCTCAGGAGCACTAGTAACTAAAATGGTCTGATGGTCATTTGCTTTCTAACTCTAAATTAACACAGATTCCAGCAAGGGTAATAATAGCCTGCTAAAGCAAATAGTAAGTTTGTCTTGTGACTAAACAAGGAAACCTTTCACTATCTAAAGCTCTTTATCTGGCATACACTTTATAAGAAGAAATTCAAGAATTCCTTCAACATCTAGATGTCCACCTGCCAAGGTGAAAATGGGTACCTTCTGACAGTTCTTGTCAGTAACATAAAAGCAGCCAAATGCAAATGGGATATTTATATTCTCTTTGCCCTTAATGAAATATTAAATCACCAAGCTCTCTGACTCTCATATTCCTTCTTGGTTCAATTATCAGAGAATCTCATAAAAATGTGTAATTTTTAAATGGCCCTCTGTTATAAGACAATACACAAATTAACACTTCTATAGTGCTATGACAGGAATAATGCTGATATTTACAAAATGAAAAACGAGTAGAAAAAAGTTCAAATAGAACCGACACCAGGTGAATCAGACTTAGCAAAGGAAAAACATTTAATTCTCATTACTGATGATTGAGTGCTTACAGATGTTAAAGCTCAAAAAGCCTTCCAGAAGATTCTGTACTTTGTGGTAATCTATCAAAACTGTATCAACTGCAAAGCAATATAAACCCTTGCCACCCAAAACCAGCATGAGGTAAAATAAAAGGCTCTATTATGTCAGCTGTGTCCTTCACAAGTTCTATACAATATTTTCTTGGAATTTCTTGCTAAACAAGCTTACTCAAAAGTGATTAGAAGCCCTAAGAGGAAAAGGAGAATTCTTTGACTCTGCCCATCATTTATGTGAGAATAAAATAGCTTTCTACTGCTTTACAATTAAACGATATGCTTTCAGTTCTACATATTTATGTATTTCCTTTTTTTTTTTGGTTCCAGAGATCGAACTCGGGACCTTGCGATTGTGAGGCAGGCAGTGGAATTTCTACGTATTTCACTTTGGAACTATCACAGTAACCTTCATCTCTTTGCTCAATTACCTTTGCAAGCACATTTCTAAAATTCAGATCTCCAGCCTGACCTCTTCTCATTCTAAACATCTCCAGTGGGTGGAGGTCTGCCTTCACAGCGCTGTCCTACAAGGCTCCTCGGGAGCATCCTCTTTCCCTTCCCTTTAATTTCTATTTTCCTTTAATTCCTTGCTCCCTTTATCCGCAATTCAGTCATCAAATCACCAACTTTCTGACTTTGCAGTGTCTCCCAAATCCACGTTATCCCTGACTAGCAACTTCCGCTGCCTTGCATCACTTAGTGTATGAAAAGGTTAGATGGATTTCTAACCCTGTCTCAATGTCTCTCAAAACTGGTTCCACATCCTCCCCCTCAAAAAAACAAAAACAAAAACAAAAACCATGGGAGAAAAAAAAATTAAACACAAGTAAACATACAGAGGGGAGACAAGAAACAAAATTACATAAGGATGAACACATTTGAATAAATGGTAAAATGGATAAACTACAAAAGAGGGATAGAGGGGAAAAGAAGGAAGGCTAAAAATATGCAAATTATTTTCCAATTTATCTCCTACTCTGTTTTCTCTGTCCTCCCTCAGCTTTGCCCTGAGCGAGAACCAAGCTGTTTGCTGCTGAATACCCTCCATTCCACACACACAAATGCACATAGATGTTAATGAAAAAGCTTTACACACATGTAATTATGTATATGTGTGTAACTGGATCTGTTGCCAACTCAATTATTTATTAAGTATTTAAGGCTGTAACTGTAAACAAGCTAAACCCTCAGGGTGGAGCTCTTTCCTGCAATGCCATAGATGTCATGGTCCACTCTTCAGACTCACACACTCCTTCACAAGCTGCTGGGACTGCTAGAGGCAACTGGCTCTCAGCTGAGTGCTTTCTCTAGGAATGGCTCTCTGCCAGAGAGCTGCCTTGGTTAAAGGGAGCAATCTTGGTGAAGGTCATGCCTGCATTTAACAGCAGTCTCTGCATGGCCATGAAGGTCTGACCTCCTTCTCCAAAAACAAGGGACAATTATGAAGAGCCATCCCACCCTAAAGCCTGCCATAAGATAGACTGGGCTCTTTCTGGGAATGTATTACAGTTTCAATTCCTCACTCTGTCCAGCGCTTCATCTTCCCTCCCTCACAGCTGCTGACCCAGAGAGAACTCCTCAGTAACTTTCTTCGTTTTTCAGTTTTTTGTTTTGTTTGGTACTGGGGATCGAACTCAGGACCTTGCACTTGCGAAGCAGGCGGTGGAACCACTGAGCTAAATCCCTGGCACCCCTAGTAACTTTCTATTACAGTTTAGATCAAATATGTCCCTTCAAACCCTCACAGCTTCATAGGTGCCTTTGGAAGATGATCAAATAACAGGGTGCTGCTATATACATCAGAGGACGAACCCAATGATGAGGCTGCAGTGGAATGGACTTTTAGGAGGCGGGACCTCCTTGCAGGAGGCAAGTCAGTAGGGTCAGGACCTAGAAGGGTGTATTCTCGTCTCTGGCTCCTTCTCTCCACTTATTAGCTGTCAAGGATTAAATAGCTGTCCTCCACCAGGCCCTTTTGTCATGTTGCTTCTGCCTTGGAGTCAACTAACTGTGAACTGAAACCATGAGCCAAATAAATCTCTCCTCCTTAATTCATGAGTAGTTGGTATTTTGTCCCAGCACTGGGAAACCTGACCAATATACCTTCCTTCACAACAACATCCACTGCTAAGACTGTTTCTATGGTCTGTTTAAGTTCCTCCCTAAGCTGGTCTCTCCCTATCTTTCCAACCTCATTCCCTTCTGCTCTCCCTTTTGCTCATTATTCTCCAGTTGCTCTAGTGCCCTTCCTTTTCCTCCATGCTACCTTTGTTAATTCTTGTTCAGGGCCTCTGTACTTCCCTTAGTTTACATTTCTTCTCATTGGTTCCTCCCATGGCAGCTCTTGCTCATCACTCAGGCCTTCACATGTTACCAATACACCTTCCTTTACTACTCTTTTCTCAACCAACCTACTGATATTGTGTTCATCTGAATCACAATGCCATGTTTATTTCCTTCAGAGCACTTATCACAGTCTGAACTTTCACAATGATTTAACTGCTTGTGTATCAGAAATCTGTTCCCACTGCTTACCATTCTTCTATTCCCACTGGAAGATTAATATCTTAAAGACAAGGAATTTGGGGTCTTGTTCACTATTATTTAAGTTTGGAAAAACACCAGGCACGTAATGGGTGCCCAACAAATATTTTTCCAGCAAGAGACAAAGCTACTACATAGGCATTAGCAGTCAGGTAAATTACCATCAATACCATGGTGGGGGAAGAAGTGACATGGGAGAATATGTAGAAATGACAAAATGAAGCCAGACCCAAAATGACAACATGAATCAAAGATAGTCAAAGAACACAACTTTACCTCAAAGAACACAGACTTAAAATATGATGACCAAGGAAAACAACAGAAGATTCTTGTATAACTTAACATGATTCATAATTCACCCCAATACAATGCTACCCCCATCTGGGAATTGCTACTAGGGAAGGTGTTTATAAAATTGTGATAGGAGAACAAAAAATTACAGGTCTACAACTTCTATGGCCAATAATACATCTCATCAGAATTCTTATACCATATGGCAAAGAAAGTATGGGAAAATATGTAAGGAACTTGTTAAATAAAGGAAAACGAACTCTTAAATGTAGAAACAAAGATCCCTTTGAGCAGAACTGTGCTGACACTGGTCTCTGTTCTTCTATTCCCAGATAATTATTACCTTGGAGAAATTCAGGCAGCAATACTTACCTGCAAATGCTACTATTACTTAGTAATAAAAGTTCTGTTTTTCAAATTTCTATTCAATTTCTACTTTATTAGGCACTTCCCATCAACTAAAGACAAATATCTTTATCTTTTTGTCATGCATGATACTGATAAGACTTCTCACTTAAAAATAATTAATGTTTCCTTATTAAGATTGAACAATTTCCAAGTGAATCCTAGGCACTCACTAGTCCTGAATTTGAATTTGTTTATTCAATATATATTCATAAATTTCACTATCATATAGAAGCTACTGTGAAACTAAAATTCAAGTACTGCTGTCATTTCATATATGGATATTAATCTCCTTAGTTTTGTATAGATACTGGCAATAGGTAACACAGGAAACACGAAAGGACTGCTTTTCAATGTTTTAAAATGCAAAATCCTTAGACATAAACTAAAATTAATTTATTTCACTAAAAAATGATTATACACAGAAAAATAAAGCTTCAGAATTGTCTGGAGATTTACAGTACAGTATATGAGCTCTCTATCACTACAACAACCCAAATGTAGCAAACTATCATCATTATCACCAAAAGGAAAAAAAAAAAGATACCAAAGAATAGAATTAAAATTAAAAAGACAGAGTCCACACTCCTAGGGCAGAGAAGGTGAGCCAACCCGAGTGCCCAGGAAGAGGCTCCCCCGCTACCATTCCACGCTCCTAGGGCAGAGAAGGTGGGCTGTGCAGGCACGAGAAGCACCCGTCCCACACACCCCACCCCATGGAAATGAGAAGACACGGAAACAAGCCTCAAAAACAGACTTCTAGATCACCTACAGCAAGCTCAAAGAGAAACGAGATAGAACAATCCGATATTCAACCACCTGGACTCCCTGAACTGGCAACAAAAGAGGATCTGGGGAAAATGAAATCAGAAATAATTTCTCCACAATAGCATCCAAAAAACTGAAATACCTAAGAATCATCCTAATGAAAGAAATCAAAGACCTCTTCTCTGAAAACTATGGCACTCTGAAAAGAG
>NW_004624867.1:238521-260399 GCF_000247695.1 Heterocephalus glaber
AATTAATTAATTTTTAAAAAATTTAAAAAGACAGGGCTATTTCATCTCAACATTTTAACTGGAAAATTTAAAAATTCTGCCTACTCTGCATAGATTCTTAGACTTAAGTATCGTATCTATTTGACCAACAGATAAAATATTAAAGTATATAATTTGTGTGATTAAAACTAACTGCACCTTTCAAATTGAAAAATTGAGTCCAAAGAAGTCCATACCCAATTGTGGGAATAAAAGCAATGCCATCAAGCTCAGCAGATTTTCCTGAGCTATATTCTTTCTATGGCTACATCTACATTTAAAAAAGATTAAAAAATGTTGCTGAATGGCTGGGAAAATCCCAATTCTATCTGCCACAATGCTTAAATGGGGGTAAAAGAAACTGGCCCAATTAGGCAATGAATTTTCTGTGAAGTGTGGCCAGTTTCTGCATTGTGTTTTAATGAAATTTTCTTCATACTCCTTAGAAAAAGACAAAGAAAAATAGCAATATATGAAATGAATAAAGTCAGCCATGAAACAAATGTACAAGCAAGAAGTAAAATGCTGCTGGGAAATCACTGAATAATTTAAGAGACCTTGCTAAAAGTTTCCATCTTTAATCTCTTGTTCTCTAAGAAAAGATTAGCTCGTGGAGTTAGTTCCTTCATGACTTCCTGTTGCCTTATCTGCACAACAATTCTGTTGGTCACATTTTTTCCATTCATACATAAAATGCCACACCAGTCCTAACTGAAGAAGATATCCTTAGATCAGGTATCCTTATATCTCCTAATATAATATATTTAAATAAGTAACACCAATTTGATAAGATCAATCACTAAATAAAAAGTTTACAATCTTCAAAGTTTGTGAATATTTCAAGTAATATTAAATGTTAATGAGTTACATTTACATAGTGCTAATTCTTGTCCCAATAAATACTAACATAAAAATATATGCACAAAATACTAGGGACTATACATAGATATGCAGATACATTCCCTGAATATGAGTGTATAAAGTTTACATTATTCTTGGGAATATTTTCTTTATTGATTGGCATTCAAAAGCTTGTTTTTAAGTTCCAGTAATATCAATTGCTGGGCCGGGGATTTAGCTCAGTGGTTCTGGCGCCTGCCTCACAAGTACAAGGTCCTGAGTTCGATCCCCAGTACAAAAAGAAAGAAAAAATCAATTGCTGAGCCTCTTACAATGGTTTTCTTCAAGTCATAGGGTTCATGAAAGTTTCACTTTTACTTCCTCACTCAGGCTGGAAGCCACAGGAAGTCATTTATGTTCCTTGTAACCTATAGGAAATATGAAACATAACTAAAACCAGCCTGCAGCAGCTGGCAGTAAGCGGCCCTGAGCTGACCTTTCAGAGGGTGAGCCATTTACAGAGCAGACCAGTGGGCAAGGAAGTGTTCCTAGGAAGGGGTCAGGATAACAAATCCAATCCCAAGCAGTCTTCAACGCGGGTCCTGCCCACTATGGTTTCATTATGTTGTTGGAAGCAACATCTGTAAAATTTATGGGATTTAAGTATCCATAAAAAATTCCTAGGAGACTAGCATGTAAGTCAAGAAGGCCAAAGTGGGCCTTAGCTACCTCTCTTCCAAAACACTAACAGATTTTTTGGTGTAAGCCATCCAGAGTCAATCCAATAAAATATTGCCTCTAGTGGTACCTTCCACTGAGCCCTTGCTAAAGGATCAGCTGATCAGTTGCTAAGACTCAAATACTCCTCTAGTTCCACTTCTCACAGAGGAAATGGAAACATGAAGTAAAAGCAGTGTCAGAGGAGAAAGAACTAGTGCTCGGTTTCCCTCCCCTTTGTGTCTAAATGTTACTCATATTCCCTGCATTCCAACTAGGATGGAAATGTTTGTTTTTTGAAAGCTTAATGGGGTTTTACAGGAATTTTTTTGTTCAGAACCTAATAATTTAAAAGTATATGCTGTGAAATCTGAGTCCAGCATGGCCATTAATTTTTTAAAATTTTATTATCAATAAAAATGTTTTCATTTGTTTGTCTAGAAGTTACTTGGGGATTATCCAAAGGAAATACTTTAGATTTCACTAGGCTACATAAATAACATTTTCTAATTTTACCATATGCTAAGGTGAACCCAGATAGGAAAACATATCTGCTACAAAACTATTCTATTAGCCACCCAAGGCTAAGTGAAAATTAGTTTTAATGAATCCACTCTCCCTCACTTATTCATGCTATAGCTGCATTACCAACCAAAAGCCAAGCCCCTTCCCCTCTGTATATAAACTTCTCACATTTGATAGTCTTCAAAAATTTTACATGAAAATAAAAGATACCCTCATGATCCACATCGGCTAATAGCTTATCTGGGGGTAGGAAGATAATTCTGGGTGCCTAAGAATCACCCGATTTGTCCAGAGTGGAAATGCCACATGTTATCATCTGACCTAAAACTTGGAAGAGTTTCCTGACCCCTAGACCAATGGAGCATGGAGACACAATAAAAGACTTCAGGAAAAGGAGGATCTAATTTCTTACCCATTGCTGATTTCTTAATAAAACATTAATACAAACTTTATTAATGCTTTCAGCTCTTGCAATGGAGCTGCCCTCTAAGGGTCACTGATATATTTGTTTTGAGAGGTAATAGTCAAGAAAAAAGCCATCCTACTAAGCACTAAAAACGATTTATCTATTTCTCAAAATGTGGACATTTCTATGAGTGAAAAAGCCAACATCTAGACTTACAAGAGACTAACTTTGGGAATACAGGACACACTCTCTGTAATGTTAAGGTGACAGGGAAGCAGATGTGACTCCTTCCCTCCTAAAGGTGTCACAGAGACCTTCAGGAACAGGGGACTGAGGGCAGGTACCCTGCACCATCTCCCCAGTGCTCCATCCCACATACAACCAAGACATTGTCAATAATACCAAAAGTTGATTTTTATTACGTTCGTCCTCATTCGCTATACTAAGGCACATTCAACTCAGCTTACACTTCTCTGATGGGTTTCCCTGTGTGGGGCAGGTTCTGAATGAATGCTCCACAGCACAGCTCACAGCACAGATGCTCATGGGCGGGTGTATGTGTGTATGTTCTTAATTGGTATACAGTTGATGCGAAAGAAATAGTGCCAACAAAAGGGACATGAAAATAAGCTTCCAAGGCCGGGGATTTAGCTCAGTGGTTTTGCTGCCTGCTGCACAAGCACAAGGACCTGAGTTCGATCCCCAGTACCAAAAAAAAAAAAAAAAACCCCAAAAAAACCCCCCCAAAAAATTAGCTTCCGACTTTTTTTTTTGGTACCAGGGATTGAACTCGGGACCTTGCGCTTTCAAGGCAGCCACCGGAACCACTGAGCTAAATCCCGGGTCCAAGCTTCCAATTTTTTATTTAGATCATGATCTGATCACAACCCCACATCAAGACCCCTCCCCCTCACTAATGTAAGTGTTTACTCTGATTACATCTCAAAGTGAGAAAAGAAAAGTAGAATGTGCCTCCCTCTGCACTCCCAAGCCAAATGATAACTGTCAGGACAACTTGCCCTTCTGGGTAAGAAGCAAATGAAATAAAATAAAATAGAAAAGAACCTAAGGCAGAAAGTAGTGTAAGAAGGTCAAGAGAGCTTCCAAATCATTCTCTATCCAATCTCAGCATTTCAGATACCATATATACACTGACAGGCCCAAATTTCTCTCCCCATCCTGACCTCTCCTCTGAATTCCAGTATTCAGGGCCTTTGTACCTCCTGATCCCTCTGCTTAGAAAGCTTGTCCCCAGATGTTGCTGTGGCTTTTCCTTTTCCTCCCACAGGTCTCTTCTCAATGGACCACACTATGTACGATCTTCCCCCAACCCTCATATTTAAAATTGCAGCTCACAACCCTAGACAGAGACACACATGCACATATACACATGTATATTCACTCCTTAGCCCTCTTCTCTTGTTTCATTCTTCTCCATGGCCATGTTACCATCTAACATACTTATATTTGACCTGTAATTAAAATGTAATGTCTATGAAAGCAGGCACTTGTCTTTTGTTTTGATCCCTGCTAATGTCACCAGGACCTAGAATAACACCTAACACACAGTAAAAGCTCAAAAATTGTTTAGTAAGTTATTGGACCTGATAAGAAGGAAGAGAGAGGAAATGAAGTCCTAAGAGCTGGTGAGGTAGACAGTGAGAGAAAGCTTGCCTGGCATGCATGAAGCTCTGGGTTTGATTCCTAGGTATGGCAAAAAATAAGTAAATAAGTGAATACAAAAAATTAAGTCTCTCCATAATTACTCATAAGGGATTTTAGTCTCTTTTGCCTTCTCAAGAGCTATTATTGTCAGGGATTTAGCTCAGTGGTTCTGCTGCCTACCTTGCAAGCGCAAGGTCCTGAGTTCAATCCCTGGTACCAAAAAAAAAAAAAAAAAAGGAAAAAGTTGTAGAGAATATAAGGGCCAGGGATTTAGTTCAGTGGTTCCACTGCCTGCCTTGCAACCACAAGGTCCTGAGTTCAATCCCCGGTACAAAAAAAAAAAAAAAAAAGGACCTTCAAGAGCTATTATTCACCTATCTAACAATCTGTTCACAACAGATATCCAGCAACTGTGTTTGTGTGGTCTGGGGAAGCCCTTACCTTCTTATCTTCACCATAAAAGAGACATAACATTGTCTATGTTGCTTATGTATCAAGCAACCCAGTACATCTGAGTGCTCATAAAATACCAGATACTGTTCTAAGTACTTCTATAGATTATTTAGTCCTCACAATTCTAAGACACAGGTTACTATTTCATTCAAAGAGAAGGAAACTTGAGACTCAGAGACTTTAATCAGGATTTAAATTCAAGTCATCTGTCCACAGGCCATGTTTAACTGCCAGTGGAAAGATGGTTCCATTACAGGTTACTGAATACATAATGTATAAATGTGCTTTGAAGAAGTCTAAAAAGGGGAATAAGAAATATCACTCAGATATACAGCAGCACAATACTCCTTAATGTCAAAGTCGTCTTACTGAGTACAGGAGGTAGTAAGGTCTTTTTGTATCTGAGCTAGGAAGTCAGTGATGCTGGCCAAGGGTCTTACCAGAAGTGCACTGACTCTGGTCTCAAGGTATTGGAAAACTGAAGGGAAAGCAAAGTCAACATTTTGTGCAAGATCATGGAGACAAAGACAGAGTGTATTCCTTCACTCCTTTTTTCAGCAGCCAACCTAGGCCGCCTATGTTACAGACTCTGTTACAAGCACTACAACCCTACTTAAGGAGTCTGTCTCCTGACAGAGTGGTTAAAGAAGGATTAAGAAGCCAAAGTATCTATAATCCCAGCACTCTGGGAAGCTGAGACAGGAGAATTACAAATTCAACCCAGGTCTGGGAAACCTAGCAAAATTAAACACAAAAAAGAACTGGAGATGTAGCTTAGTGCAAAGGCACTGGATTCAAGCCCCAGCACCACAAGGCAAAGGAAGAGGAAGAGGAGGATGAAGGGGGAGAATAAGTAGTAATAGTGTAAAAAGATCAGATGATGCAGAAGGAGTTTGTTGGAGGATAGTAGAGAAACAGATAAAAAATAGATTGTGGAGAATTTTAAGGGCCAGGAGTTTGAATTTGGTTGTAATAAGAAATTAACTGCATGTTTCTGAGGTGCCCAATAAATATCTGCAGAGTGAAGAAACCACTATTCTAAAATATATTCAAGGTCCTGGCTTAAAATCTATTTTTCTTCTTTTTGTGCTCAGATAACTATTATAACAGTGGAAATCATTTGTTAGCATCATTCAATCCACCAATAATGTTGGAAAATATGAGAAGCATTCTTTCTTAGTATACTAAGCCATTTGTTTTGAAAATGATTCATATATCTGTTTTGAGATACCTACAAAAAAGTCCACAGTGCAGCTAATTTTTTTCTTTCTGTAAATGACTCTCTCAAATAGAAGTCTTTGATTTATGTAAGCCAGTTTTTCCCTTGAATTTCACTCCTAAGAACCACCACAGAAGTCATGGAGCTTAAAAGAACCTACCTTACCCATCCTTCCTGCTCACAAAAAGAATCAGCCACAATTTTCATAGGCTTCTTGGCCACATGGAAGAGGTCACTTATAAACAGCAATATTTATCAATACCTACACTCAACATTATTATTTGGGCTATTTCCTCATACACTGACTTGGTCAACTGATCAACGATCTTAATGTGCCCTGGATTCATCAAGCATAAAATGGGGCTCTCCGGAGATATGCCTTGCTGGGTTCCTGTGATAATTTTAATGAGTGAATACATGTTAAATAAATGGTGCCCGGCCCAATGTATGTGCTCTATAAATGTTAGTGATCATCATTACTATCTTAAACATTTTTATTTTTCTTAGTGCTTTGTATTTTAATTTAAATTATTTTATAAATGTATTTTTGCTAACGCAAATCAAACACTACAGAAAAGGTAAACATAAAAATCTCATTTTGCCCCCCAATTCTACTCTGATATTTGCAACAGATAATAGAGCTGGACTGCTGGACAGCTTTCTTATTTATACAATTTGAATCCTACAATATGGACTGTTCTCCAACTTGCTTTTCCGTCATCTAAAATATCTTGCATACCTTTCTCAGTCGGCTTACCCCATCTTTTTCACATGGCAGTCAATAATCTGAATGCCCATGTGGCTTGATTTTTTTAATGAATTTCCAGTAGTTAGCTGTGGATGGTGTACCCCGTGATTTCCACTAGTAAGCCACATGGAAATAAATTTTATATACATACAATGTTTACTTATAAAAGATAATGTTTTACATACATATTATCTACACTTTTGGAATTATGTCTGGATAATAAATTCTAGACATGTACTTGCTGAATCAATAGCCATATTCATATTTTAATGAGACAGATACTGTCAAATTGCCTGTGAGAATTAACATACTTCAGTGGAATATCTCTAAAGCCTTAAACATGGCATTAGTCTATTAAGAATAGAATATGTGGACTGTACCAGCTATATACAAATATGTGGCCACTAATCTTATCTACTAGTAAAGGTAGCTACAGAGGATTGAGGTGCACCTTAAGAGACCAGAGATGTAAAGAAGGTTTGCTGACAAACAATGGGGGATGGATTAGAAATGAATTAAAGTAGAAGCCATGTAAGATACTACTTTTATTCTACTTATCCAATATCTTTTTCTTTTTTATTAGTCATAATACCTCATGCACTTGATCTACCAAGACTTTATCTTTCTAGACAAAAATGTCTCAAAGAAATATGGACATATTTAAGGCCTGTGGAATCTTTTTTCTATCATGCCATGGGTACTCAAGCATGCAATCCTAAGGCTTACCAAGATGTCAACTGTCACCTAACATCAGTCTAGAAGCTCTACATGACAGCTCACACTACCACATCCTTTCTCTCTTATATTCTGTCACATTTTCCAGAATCCCTCCACACCTAATCAGTGCTTTATATAACTAAAATCATTCTGTTCCTATCCCCAACAAAAATAATAAGATACATGGGAAATAATGAGCCACTCCAAGATGAACATAGTAGCATATACCTATAATCCCAACAGTCTGGGAGGCTGAGGCAAGAAGATCCCAAGTTTGAGCCCAATCTGGGCAACTCAGTGAGACTGTCTCAAAATAAAATAATAATTGTAAAAAAGTTGAGAATGTAGCTCAGTGCAAAGGCCCTAGCACCACAGTACTAGCCAAGGCCTAATCCTTAGTACTACTAAAAAAAATTCTCTACATCAAAATAATGAAACTAAAACAACATACTTTTTAAACCTAGATAAGGTAAATAGAGTATACAGAAAATACTATTTAAAATATAGAGACCAAACTGTTCTGATGCAAATTTAAGAAACTCATTACTATATACCCTCTCTTCATTATATATGTCTAAATTTGTGTTTTGTAAACAAAATCACCAACCTTTAGAAATAGATGCATGCGCAAAAGGCAGTCTTTCTCTTTAGAAAACTACTAGGCACTTCATGACACAAACATTCCTTGGGAATTATGAGTCATGTTAAGAAGTTAGTTCTATTATTTATTTCATTCCAAATGACTGTGTACTTAAACATCCTACATTCTTGCTTGTCTATAATATCTCCAGCTGGTGCTTTCTGAATATCACATTTTACTAAATTGTTTCTGTGCAAACATAAGCATGTGGTATTTGATGGATAAGTGAAACTGAGCTTACTGTAGGGGTTCTGACCAAAGCTGGCCAAGCCTGAGGCTATTTTTTATAAAACATCCTAAGAAAACCTGCCAACTGTAAACAGGCAACCATTTCACTGCCCTTTCAAAGGGCTATTTTTAATAAACCTGTAATTGTACGCTGCCCATCTACTTTTGTAAATGAAATCTAAGTTATATTCCACCAATTCATAATAAGAGCCAAAAGAGGATAAGACTTTTCAGGTTAGGAAGATCAGCACACACAAATGTAGCATTTCTTTCTCCTGCTGGTGCTCAAGGCTGACACACGGGTGAGACAGGAGGCTGTTTCAACTCTACCAGAGTTACGGGCATTGGCTCTGTTTAGATGATTCTAAAACAGAGTCTTGTGCCACACTTCCCACCCCTGGTAACAAAAGCTTCTCCTCCAGAGCTCTAAATAGCAGTGTCAAATAACCAACTACTTCAGATTAAGACACAACAACAAAAATAAGAACACCATCTTCCAAACCACCCAGAGTGGTGTAAAACTACAAAGGAAACTCAGGGCAGCTCAGGTAAACTGCTTTATTCACTCCTCTAGGAAGACTACACAATTCTGTTTTTTCTCCTGGTTCAGCTGTGGACACCTGTGGTCACTGCAGACTACAGCACGAGTAGGCTCAGCCACCTCAGCTGGTATGGGCCAATGCCAAGGAGCCCTTCGGATGAGGCTAGACACCCTAGAAGGCAGGGAACCTAATCCACCTTCAGAAAAGATTCAAAAGGATGCATTGCCAGAATAATTTCAAGTTCTTAAATTTCAAATAATAAAGTTTCAGTTAAACAATATATTCTACCATCATTTCTTGACAATGCATGAAATCAGGCACAGATTTTTTTAAAAAACTAGCAGGAAAATCCATATAATTTGCTTTAACAATTTCTGTTCTCTAAATTTGCACTACTACATTAATTCTCCGAAAGCACTGTTTTCTTTGTATCACATGCCTGCTCAAAAGGCTTCCTGCTCTTCCCAGGATAAACCCCTTTTGGCAGCCTCCTAGCCTATCATTGGAAATATAAACTCTTAGCACTCTTCAGGTAATTAATCTCACTAATCCCAAACAGAGCTTTTATTTGTTCTTGCTCTTTCTTAACACTCAACATGTGGAAAACTGCTGGCCTTTCTGCCGGCTGCAGGTTGCAATCTCCAGGTAGCAGAATCTGGGATGGGACTCGGTATGTAAAGTTATTAGTCCTTGGAATCAATGAGAGAGAAGCAGGATCAGGGCACAGATCCAAGGATGATCTTGGCCCCCAGTTCTAGGAGTTCTGGAGCTACAACATTCCCAGGTTAGCTGACATGGTGAGTTCTTTCTACTTCCCTCAGCATTGTCACTGGAAACAGGCCACCTTAGGAAAGGTATGACCTTGGACAAGGTCACAGGGCAAGGCGGCCCCTTACAAAGCAGGTGCAAAAGTAAGTACTTTTCAGAAAAGGGTCCTGGGCAGGCATCGCCATACCTACCAGTCTTCTTGCCCAAATTATTCCACCTTTCAAATCCCACTCTAGTTCCTTTTTGTGTCATATGATGACATAGCTTATAATGTTATGTCCCTTAAACTGTGTGCTGCAGCCAGAAAGTAAGAAGCCTGAATTCTAACCTCATTATTCTTTCTTTCTTTCTTTTTGGTACCAGGGATCGAACACAGGACCTTGTGCTTGAAAGGCAGGTGGGAGCACCACTGAGCTAAATCCCCAGCCCCTAATCTCATTACTTCTTTACAACAGGGATAAGCCAATTTTTCATATTGAGCATCAGTTAGTAAATATCCTAGGCGTTGCATGTCACGTGTGGTCTCTGTTGCACACAACATTTTTATGACATTTAAAAATGTAAAAACCATTCCTAACTTGGTGGCTATATACAAACAGGCCAGATATGACCTATGGGCCATCATTTGCCAATTTCTGCTTAAGAATAGTACTGTCAAATGGAAACATAGTACAAGCCATAAATCCAAACCACATACATGATTATCTAGTAACCACATTAAAAAACCCAAAAGAAATACATGGGTTAAATTTTAATGATATATTTTAATAAAAATATTTTAAAATTGTCATTTCAAAATGGAATATAAAGATATTAACAAGTTGTATCACATTCTAAACCTCTAAAACACAGTATTTTATATTTACATGAAACTCAAAATTCAGTGTAGACACATTTTAAATGCTTATTGGGTATGTAGAGGCAGGAGGTGTTACACTGGACAGCACAGAAAAAAGTGCAGAGGATGATGTTTTAACACATGTAAATCTGTTTACTTAAGCAACATTTACTCAGTTCCAGCTGTGCACAGTAGAGATATTGATTTGAGCAATGAGAATGTAGTTAATGGGGTTCAATTTTTGTCCTCAGGCACCCCAGTACTTACCATAATAGGGGATATAAGTAAGTATCCATTAGTGGTCTACAGAAGTGCTACAGTAAAATTTAAAAAGAGTTGATGTCTCTATTGCTCATTAAACCTTTGAGAATTTCTTTAATATATAATTGATTCTTCAAAGTCATAACTTAGGAAAGTTAAAATGGTCAGACTTCTAAACATGTTGTTCTTTAAATACCCTATGAATAAAATTAATTTGGGATACAACAGGATTAACATCACAACTGGATGAGACATGCACAATCATTCATAAACTGATTAATATGTTTTTTAGAAATCATATAATGGAGATATATTTCCTCAATATATATTGTGAACTTTCCAGGAGTATATCTTTCTGTTTCTTAAAACTTTTTTAAAAGAACTAGTTACATCATGTGGCAAGACGATGTATCTGAAATCGCGGCAAATTACAGGATTCTTTAGAAAATATAACTGATATAAAATAGCTTTAAAAGCACAGAATTATTCTTAAACAGAAAGACAGTCCCTGAGGCGGGTGTAGCGGCACATGCCTGTAATCCCTGCACTTGAAAGGCCTGAATTACAGAGCGAGACCCTGTCTTCAAAAAAAAAAAAAAAAAAAAAAGTTTCTTCTCTACTGTGCTGACCTGAAGTTGGAAGGGATAGTATAATGGAATTTGAATATTTTTTATAAATATATAAAATTAATATTTCTATCAGTCACATCAAAGCCTAACACACTTCCCAAATTTTTTTGTCCTTAACAATTCTAGCATAAAAGTAACATAACCAGCAATGTTTTACTGTCTTAGAGTCATTTGACATTTCATACTTATAAGCTATTTGACAATACTGGTATATACTATTAATTGTAAAAAACAAATTGCACTGTTATAATGGAAGAAAAGGAGAAAAATAACTTTCGTAACTAGAAATTTACAATTTATTATCCCGAGGTACTTTTATTCAAAGCAAGTCCATAGCCAAATTTTATTTTTACTAGAAACATAGCTATAGGAGTGCATACTGATAAGAGAATAAATATTCATTTAAATCCCCTTTTGAATGAGGAATGTTGGCCTAACTTTTACATTTCTCACACTAGGTTACAGTCTTGGGGACCCAATTGGAGCAAGGAATGATTACAAGTACCTGAACAATTTCATAAAACCTGTACGTCTTCTTCTTAGAAAAATTTACAAGTACACACCTAAACCTCACTATGAATCCACAAAAGATCACTTACTCAGGTTAATAACCCTCCCACTAAAAGGCAGATCAAATTTATCAGTGAATAAAGCACTAGAATTAAACGAACAAGAAAGCATGAACAATGGGATGTTCACAATACTGCAAGTCAGTGCTGCCTGAGAAAAAGGAGCCTGGATAAAGGAAATTGTTGGAAACTTAGAAGAGGAGTCAAACTATTGACACTGAAATGAAAGGTGAGAAGCAGATTTCTTTCCATTCACTTGCAGTTACCATGATGTATTTTATGACAGACCAGGGTGGTTTCCAGAAATACTTCTGCCTCTTTAACCTGTGATAGATGGAGCCAAGCCCACCCTTCTTCTAAAGCTTGTTCTTCCCCCATCCCTGTGTCCACCAGCTACACAGTCTGCACCTCCTGCACCTAGAGACATTGCCTTCAAGGCCTTTGTATGTGCCTTTAAAAGGTTCAGGTTCTGGCCTTTAAACAGAAAATCCCATAAAAGTTGTAGCTGTGAACTGATGGCTATAAGAACATTGTGTACAATCTTTGTAACTCTCTCATAAATGAAAAATTATTACAAAATAAAAAGTTTAGGGCCGAGGATTTAGCTCAGTGGTTCCTCCGCCTGCCTCACAAGTGAAAGGTCCCGAGTACGATCCCCAGTACCACACACAAAAAAAGTTTAACCAACCAGTTCTTCTGAGAGACTTTAACAATTTAATGGATCGTTCAGAAGCAAAGATGATCCTGATTAGTAGGTAAGAATTTTAGTATATGCGCTGCCGAAGTGAGCACAGTAGGTAAGAATTTAAGAGATTTTCAAGTCCTTTTCCAATAGTTGCACTGAACTACAAAATGACTAATTTTAGGGACATGTACAGAGTTTTCTTTTATTAAGGACTGGTTTAATACTCTGAAACCACTGATACATAACCAAAAAGTAAATTACTGGCATAAAACAGAGTACCAAAACGAGCAACTCTAAAAGGCACTATGGTAATACCTTCTAAGAAACTATGTGATTTTATAAACCACAGAAGTTGTGAAGTGAGAAAAGTTGCCTGTTTCAAAAGGAATGTGCATTTTGGGGTGAGTTTTAAAGGACAACAGCTTATCCTAGTATTTAATACCATTTAGTATTTCTTTGCTAAACTAGGTAATGTAACAGATGGCAATCTTCTTAGGTTTCCATTAGTAAATAAGATACATACAAAGAAAGAACTTTGGAACAGTAGAACAATATTTGATATAGAGTTGGTATATTGAGAAAACCTACCTGTATTTAATGAAATGATTGAGACACAGGTGTATCATCAACTGTTTGGGCATAAATGAAGAACTTCCAAGCTCCACTGTATAAAGAACAAAGCAGTTCTAAAAGCATGATCACTTTAAACACATCAAAATCTTTTCTGGGCCGGGGATTTAGCTCAGTGGTTTTCCCCCATGTGCCTCGCAAACGCCAGGTCCCAAGTTCGATCCCCAATACTGAAAAAAAAAATCTTTTCTGATTTTTTTCCATCAAAACATCCATCATACACAAGTCTTTTCTGTCATTTTTGTGAAACAATATGTTTTATAAGCTGAGTAAACACATGTAAGGGCCAGCCCTGTGCAACAAGTGATACACAGCAGGTAAAAAACATCTTGAACCACAGCAGATATATAAGTGAAATATAACACAGCAAACACATTACTGGGGTTCACAAATAGAAAATCAGTTTAGAAACTCTGGTGTAAGCTTCTTATTTTACTTTTTGCTGCTTGACTTGTGTTGGATATCCATGCTCAATTTTGATCTCCACTTCTGAAAGGGAATGCAAAGAAATAAAAAGGAAGGAAGCCCACGCAGATGATGAAAAAGTTGGAAAGAGAAGAAAGATCAGAAGGACAAGAGAATCCAGACTGTGAAGAAAAAGCTGAGGGAATGCTTTTTAATGTTCTAGAAATATTGGGCTATTATACTGAGAATGGTAACCAGCTGTTCTCCATCTCTATTGAGGACAAACTCAAAGAAAATGGCTTAAATGACAAATGCAAGTTACTAAGGCTAACTGTGGAATCTTTTTCAGAATTATTTAAAGCTAGACAGATACTGAATGTACATAGGGGACGCTAAGGTACAGTAATGACATAGTCTACAAGATACTTTTATAAGATTCTTTTGCATTTTAAGATCCTTTTAACTGTAATTTCTTCCCTTTTTTATCAACACAGACATATTAAAATAAATTAAGAGAACTGTTAGATATTATTGAACATAGCCAATAACTCTGAATTATAAGAGCAATGGAAAAAAAATTACTTTGGATCAAACCAGAATTTGAAGCATTAATTAGGGAAGACTTCTAATCTTAGAATGCTTCAATTCAGCAGAAACATTCACGTGTAGAAGGGGTTTGTAACAGTGTCCCACCTTATTAAAGTATTGTCATAACAAAAATGAGATAATCTGTGTTCAAGATCTGCTAAATTTCTTAGGCATATCAGATGCTCAGTTACTGTTCCTTCTCTTCCACACCTTGACAGATGTCATACATAAGATTTTGAATATTTCAAAAAGAACAGAGATATAACACCAGGATATTTTCCTGATTTTTGCTCATATTAGTCACACAATTGAAAAGTAAGCAAGAACAAATACACCACTCATCAAGAAAATTCTTTTGTCCAGTCTAGTTTCCTACCTTCTCATTTTCTCTCCTCTCTGTGTCCTACTTGCCCTTGGTGTTCACAGGTCTGAGCCTTGAATACCACAAGGTTACTATATTCAAGACAATGTGTGGCAATTCAAAAGGCTCTATGTCTTCCATTACTGCTGGCAATGGCTCACTTTGTGAGTGGTCCACAACAAGGTCAATGTTGGAGTAATCTGAAGGCTTCTGAGGTGTTTTGACAATCAGCAAACAAAATTTGGGATTCTACAAGAAGCAACTAACTCCACAAACAATTTTCAGGCACTGGGATGCAAGGCTAGAGAGTCTCTTCAGACAATCAAATGAAGGAAATGGTGATGTTAGCTGCTGCTCACTCTTTCAGCCTGTTATCTGTTGCCTGGTAAGTGGGCTTCCTCTGCCCTCTGACCACCTCATAGATGCTACAGTAAAAGTATTCTAGCATGCAAATCACCTAGTAATTTTCACCTCAGTAGGACAGAGGTTTCTTTACAGCTGTGGGGATAATCCTGACAGTCTACAACCTACGCATACAATGTGTTCTCAAATTGAGCATGTTTTATTACCTTCACAATAAAAGTTAATTTTTAAAAAATGGAGCCAAACTATGAAATTTTAAGAGCAGAAAAAATACAGCAAGCTATCTGCACTCACCCCATCACTGATGAAATAAATATTTGCTCAAAGTCTTTACAATTAGCTTTTTTTTTGCAGAGAAATTTTACATAAAAAATGTTCTCTCAATTCCAGAGAAATGAAGATCAATGATTTTTTACAATTTAAGAACATTATATATTTTAACTTGGATATACTAATATTTATCAACTTATATTAGATCCAGAATTGAAAAGAGTGCTTAAAATATTTTTTCTATACCTTCCAATTCAATTACAAGACAAGAGAAGCAGAAAAACCACTAAAGAAGGAGAGGCTGTTTTTAAATATGGGTATCTGTACTTGGAGGTGAAAAGCACATGGTGGCATGATGTAAACATTTAGGGAGCTGGTCACATGAACCTATGAGTATCCTGGAGAGTCACTGCAGTTGGACAGTCTTCCAAACACTACATACAGGTCCCTGGTTCCAAAGTGCCCACAAGACCCAAGTGCCACTGGGTAACTGCAAAGATAAACAATAGCCCAATCTGCTGTGCTTTCAAGAAGGCTTTTCTACATGGAGCAAAATGGTAAAGTGATGGGAGATACTTGTGTATATAAGTCAGCTTTCAGATGAAAACATTAATGCTCCAAAAAATACATAGAAATTAATTAGGTAGAACTCCCTTTCATTTCTGAGCAAAAGGATTTCAGAATGGCACTTATTTTTAGCTTAAGGCTATGTGTAAGAGGGACAAAGGTGCATTTTTATCTTTTACTTTATTTCCATAAACATTCTGATATACAAACAAAAATATGGAAAGTAATTAGGATATTTAGAAGGAAGCCATTTAAATCTCTAACGTGAGTTCATTCAATCTCAAAACTATACATTTTCTGAGGTATATGCTGCAGGATACTTAAAAACTAGGATACTTCTCTTTTTTTTGGTACCGGCGATTGAACTTGGGACCTTGTGCTTGTGAGGCAGGTGGCAGAACCACTGAGCTAAACTTCCGCCCCAAAACTAGGATACTTCTCACAAGATCTATTTACACATTTGCGATTAAATTCCTGTCATTTAAAAAAATTAAAAGATTTCCAAGGCATTTAAACTAAAGCAGGTTAAATTTATTTACTAGTGTACAGGACATGAGCTAGAAACTCATCTCTGACAAGGCCAGTGAAAGAAGACAATTTGGGAACGCAGAGGGTGTCCCATCAGATCTCTGGCAGAAACTAAGATACACAAACTGCTCTTTAAGGCCAGAGGAACAAAAGCCAAGGAACTAAAGCTATAAATACAGAAATATGTGGAGCTTCTGGGATTATTTAAGGCCATGTGCTTCAGCCACTTGACGAAGACAATAAACACCTTGCTCTTTGGCACCTACCTAAAATTTTTTACACATACAAACCCATAGTCACAAATGTCACTGAATTACTCCTTGCCCTGATGTATTCAAGGAAGAGTGACAATCAAGGGTTTATAATTAAGGGATGAATAATTAAATTGATACACAAAGCAGATTTGGCAGAATGCATCTGTATTAAAGCTCCAACCAGTCTTAGATCCTGTGTGTGGCTGCAGCCCACCCATGAACTATTTCTATTGACATTATTACCGCTGTCTCAGCTGTTGCTGCCACTACAACTTCAGCAGCCAGGCAAGGTAATGCCAAGTGGAAGGCAAGTTTATGCTATTTTCAGAGAAAACAGAATCAAAGACTGCTGACTTAAGATTAAGTTCATACAAAGAAATGGGAAACTCCCTGAATAAGCACTAAAGATATTCATCAAGCATAAAACAAGGAGTACCAAAAGCCTGAAAGTCTCTCTGATGCAGAAGTTTTCCTTGGACTCATTCTGAAATGTGTTTCACATACTACTCACAATACTAACTATAATGACACATACAATATATACTACATGCAATAAATACTTTCTAGTTCACAAGCTTTAAAATTTGAATCCGTAGAATGGCCAGAAAGTTTTCTTATAGTAGGTTTAACTTCTAATCCCCTTTTGGAATTTTATATTAAATTTATAGGAAATATGTTTATATTTTTTAAATATAAACATTCCAATATATTTGTAAATATGCAAAATATATGCATAAGCTATTAAGTTTTATTACATTATCATATTACATGTTTTATTATATTATCTATTTTAGCATAATGTTGAGTGTATATATGTATATATGTATATATATAATGTTCAGTGAGTATATACATAGCATGTTGAGTGTATATATATGTATGTGTTGAGTGTGTTTATATATATATGAGTATATATGAGTATGAGAATATGTTTATATATGTATATATAATGTGGAGTATGTATACAGCATAATGTTGAGTATATATATGTATATGTGATGAGTGTACATATATGAGTTATATGAGTATATGAGAATATAAGTATATATATATGTGTTGAGTATATATATATACACACACATTGACTATACATATATATGCATATGTATGTATATGCAGAATTTTCCAATTTATCACCTGTAATACATTTATAAATACTACTAGCCATGGAAATACTACTAAGTCTTCCTTTTTTTATACAAATTGTCACAATAAAATGTGTAATATGCTTCGACAAGAAAATATTTCACAGAAATAAATTTGAAAGCACATACTAAAAGCTAGTTCGTCTACTTACATAAATGTGAATCCTACTATAAATGTGAATACTACTTAGGAGTTAGTACTTTTCTGAACCAAAAGAGAAATTTAAACAAATTGATGAAGTTTAACCTCAAAAGCAATTGCCAAACTGAGTTAAATAACACAACAGTACTGATTTACAGCAAAATGACTATTCCCCAGTGATGCACACCAGGTTGGAAGGTGCCTTTATGTTGACCTATGAAAATAATTATCTACTCATTTATTATAATTGCAGTGAAATGGACCCTATTATCAACTTCTTGGAAACCAATCACAGAGCCTCCACCAACTCTCCATGGTATCTCTTTGGCTTTGCTTCATTCTATGCATACAAAGTATCTGAATACTGCACTAAATATTATTCAAGGTGATGAGGTCATATAATACCTAATTGGTGTCTAACTTACAATTAAACATAACTATTTCCACTGAATATACTTTTCTCCTCATTTATTTTCCTGGTTAAAAAAAAGATTACCTAATGAGCAGACTCTCTTTAGGTAAAGGATTTGAAAAGTTCAATGAAGGCTTGGTCAAAAAAACCTACTGCTGCTTTAAAAAAGTCATTATAAAAGTCCTTGAACACCCTTAAAACGTACCACTTTGAGATTATGCTAATTATATATGTTCAGTCACTTATACTTTGTGTGTGAATTCTCATGACAGTGGAGTTTTAGGAAAGTATGTCCCTCGATTCCTAGGGGACAGTGATAAGCCTGAGGGACAGACACCTATGATAGCAACTTAATATCATGTTCTTGAAAGTGTCCAAAAATGACCCAGAAGGGGCTGGGGATTTAGCTCAGTGGTTCTGCCACCTGCCTCGCAGGCTCAAGGACCCACCTCGGTTCGATCCCCGTGACAAAAAAAAAAAACAAACCAAAAATGACCCAGAAGCTTATGGATGTTATTTTAAATTTCTTACAACTTTTGAGTCAGGTTCAAGTCCACAGGTCTAAAGAGTTATACTTCAAAGCTGACAGTAAATAGTGTATCCCAGGCTGGATGCTAAACTGCATTTTGTACAACTATATAGTACTTTCATTTAAAGACTTTATCTGTTCCTGGTTTAAACATATCTAAACAGCAAAAAGTATTTGCCATTGACCTTCTCCTATGTCTAATTCTAAAACTGCAAAAACTTAAATTTGTGATTACTTTTAACTTTGAATTTTATGATAGTTTAATCACAACAAAATAACAAAAAATTTATGCACTATCACATTTAAACTGATATTAACATTGTATCATATTTTTCCACTCTCTTTTCTTACAAAAATAAAAGATGAACCTGGGCATGGTAGCACACACCTGTAATTTCAGCACTTGGGAGGCTGAAATAGGATTGCCATGAGTTTCAGGCCAACCTGGGCTACCAAGTAAGTTCAAGGCCAGCCTGAACTACATAGTGAGATCCTATCTCAAAATACAAAAATAAATAAATGATGTTACATATACATATAAACCCTCAACCTTCCATCTTTTCCCTTACCTTCTACCAAGAGATACCTTTTATAATAAGTGTAATTTCCATGCATTTTTATATTTTTTACTATACTATTATTTTTATGTTTTTAAAATGTTACACAAATGGTATACTTCAAAAGTATGCTTTTGAAACTTATTATTCACTCTACATTACTTTTTTCTGATTAATCATATTGAGATATAATAATCTCATCATTTAACCACCATATATATCACAATTTATTAAGCTATTATTCTATACGCTAGTATAATTGTAAATTTTTCCTCTTTGCAAACACTCCTGAATAACCATCTTTGGACAAGTCTACTTAAGTATAACTATATGAATTTCTTTATATTGTAAACAAGCAAGAAAATTCCAGAAAGTAGATGTGAACGCTGCTGATTTTTCTTGGTATAGCCAATGGCTCTCAAAGTGATACTGCAAATCTGTACTGCTTGCAGAAATAAACACGTTTCCCCAATACTTGGTGCTGTAGGATATATGATTAGTTGTGCAAACAATAGATGTAAACTGCTTCTCTTTTATTCAATCTGGGTTTTTTATTACTTCTATAACTGAGTATATTTCCATATTTATTGAAATTTGAATGAATTTTTTGTGACAATTCTTATTCTTTCCTCATATTTTTTCTGCAAGGTTTTTTTGTTATTGCTTAATAGGATTTTTTTAAATAACCTAGATATTTATCTCATCCATTTATTTGTGATAAATGTTTTTCTCCAACACTGCAACTAATTTTTTCACATGTAGCTTATTTTAATTCATGGTAATATAAATGTTTTGTATGTTTATTGTCTTCCACGTGCTGAAATTTTATTAATTTTTTACTAATGGTATTTTCTGACTTTTTAAAAACAGATATTCCTTATGAGCCTTATGTCATACAGCCAGTCTTTTGTAAGTTTTATCTAAAGATTTACCGTTTTGCTCTTCGTATTGTCTTTTGTCCATCTTGAATTTATTTGGGGGTACTGTTTCCAATGGTGTCCATGTTATCACTTTTCTTCATAAGTATGTCAATTGTGTCTATTGATTCAGTGGGCCGTATTTTTCCACTAATTTTTATACTACTTTTGATAAATATTAAGTTCCCATATATCTGGATCCATTTCTAGACTTTTCTGCTCTTATTCTGTTTCCTTTCTCTTGTACCAATAGCTCATTATTTTATTTAATTCAAGTAAGTTTTGATATGTGGCAGAACAATGACTCCCAACAACCCCTCCTCTTATCCCATTATTCTTCTTTTTAAGAAGAATATCTTTTTTAAGAAGAATATCTTTTATCTCTGGCACGCACTTCGAAACCACGCAGGCATGTCCATTATGTTGAACTAAAGGCACTTGAAAAATAAAACATAAAAGAAGGATGCCCTGACCTCTTTTCTCCCTCAACACAGGAGATGAAACTTCCATGTAAAAGATACCCTCCCTTCACCAGCAAGAAAGACATATCCTCCTTCCCAAAGAAGGTGTGTCGGACCAAGAGAAATCGCTTCAAACCAACCTTGCCAAAAGATCCTTTATCTTCATAGCTACTTCTCCACAATGGACACTGTGTTCACCTAGTAGGTAAGCACTCAGGCTTCATGACTCTTGTGAGGGCTTCTATGTACACATTTCTCCTGTTTCTTCAGTTAATCTGTCTTGAATCAGCACCAGTAAGAGACCCAAGGAGGGTGGAGAACATTTTTTACCTTCTTTACATGTTTAAGTTGTATGAAAATCCTGGTAGAATTTTTCAATTATGCTTTGATCAAGTTTATGGATTAATTTGGAGATACTTATCATTTTAAAACAGTGATTCTCAGCCATCCATGCAGACATATATACTTCAACAATACTTGAAATTTTTCTTCATAAAAGACCTTTATTAGATTTTTCCCTAATTACTTTCTTTCTTGTTATTTCTACATAGTACGTTTAAAATTACTCTTCATAACTTCATGGTTTGAGTTTATAGGAACATTTTTTTAATGCTTATCTCGTACCTAGTAGCTTTTCTGAACACTAAAGTTTGATCCATATATTCTCTTGGACCATTTATAAACACTAAGAATTGTTTCTTCCTTTCCAGTCTTACTATCTTTTACTTATTCTTCTCCTTTTATTTTACTGCCTACTTCTCCAACACAGTACAAACTGTAAGACAAGAAGCATTATTCCTTACTTTATTTTTTTTCCCATTAAGCTTATTGCTACATTTTAGGTATAAAATACAGGTACATTCATCATTGGGATCTTGTACCATTACATGGGGATCTTGTACCATTACATTAGTATCTTGGTTCTTTTTTTTCCCCCCTTCCCTTGCCCTCCCTTCACCTCCTCCACCCTTCCCTATTTGCAAAGACTTTGTTTCCATTTTTCTCCTTTTTTCATATTTTTTCTTTTCCCTTTTTTCCTTTCCCCCCATTCCTCCCACTTCCCCTGCTCCTTTAGACTCTTTCTTCCCATTACAAAATATCAATTATACATTTTTTAAATTTCAATATCAAGATCTAGGAGACATTACCACAGATTTTACAGAATTTCAAAGGATATAGAAAGCATATTTCAAAAATCTTTTTTGAAATAAATTTGAGAACTTCTAAGAAGTACCTTGGAAGACAAATTAATGAAAGTAACTGTGGAGGAAATGTAAAATT
>NW_004624867.1:289742-300128 GCF_000247695.1 Heterocephalus glaber
AGAATTTAGTCCAATACTTTTTCTCCAACTAGTGACAGGATCATAGGGCTTTTTCCTTTCCTCTGTTAAAATGATGACTTTTGGGGGTGGATCTTCTAATACTGAACCAACACTGCCATCCCATAATAAAACCACTTTCTACATACTGCCAGATCTGACTTCTAATAGTCTGTTTTGTTAAACAAATTTTTATCTATGTTCATACCTTTTTATTATCTTTATCCAGTTTTAGTATTAGCACAATGCTGATTTCCTAAAATGAGGGGAGAAGTGTTCCTTCCTTTTTGCTTTAAATGTTAGATATAATTCATCAATTAAAATGTATATGAGCCTGTTGTTGTCATATAGGTAGGTTTTCAAGCTAGGAATATACTTTCTTTAATAGGTGCAATTAAAATTTTATATTTCCTCCAGAGTCAGTTAGTTTCATCAATTTGTCTTCCAAGGTACTTCTTAGTTGTCAAATTTATTTCAAAAAAGATTTTTGTAATACTCTTTCTAGATCCTTTTAAATTCTTTATATATATATTTGAAATAGGAATTTGAAATGGAAAAGGTCCAAAGATGGAGGGGTGGCGGGAGGGGAAGGGGAAAGGGAAGAAAGGAAAGGAAAAATTATGTGAAAGAAAAAAAAAAAAGGAAACAAAGTCCATGTAAATAGGGAAGGGTGGTGGGGGTGAAGGGCGCACAGGTAATGGTGAACAAAATAAGAACTAAGATACATCATGTTCAGGTACAAACACTCAATGATAAATATCCTTTTAAATTCTGTAAAATCTGTGGTAATGTCCTCTAAATTTTGTTATTGTAATTAAAAAATGTATAATTGATACTGTGTAATAGGAAGAAAAGGTCTAAAGAAGTAGGGGAAGTGGTAGGGGTAGGGGAAAAGAAAAAATATGAGAAAAGGAAAAACATGGAAACAAAATCTTTGCAAATAGGGAAGGGTGGAGGGGGTGAAGGGAGGGCAGGGGAAGGCGAAAAAATAAGAACTAAGATACATCATGTAAAGGTACAAGATCCTAATGATGAATGTAACTGTATTTTATACCTAAAATGTACCAATAAACTTAATGAAAAAAAAAGAAGGAAGAAAGGAAAGAAGGATGTAGCAAGGGAGAAGAAAAGGAAACAGGAGGAGAAAAAGAAAACAATTCTAGCAAACTAGGAACAGAGAACATTCTTCAGTACAAAAAGGAATCTAAGAAAAATGACAGCTGATATGACAGTCAATAGTAAAAGGCTGAATAATTTCTTTTAATATCAGAAATAGGTAAAAGACATTTGTTCTCTCCACTCTTATCACTTTTGTTCAATGGTGAACTAGAGTTCCTGAACATTGTAAAATACCAAGAAAAAGGAAAAAAAAGGCACAAATGAGAGAAAAGGAGAAGTAAAAGGATCTGTGTTTGTAGAAAACTTAATTATGTATATAGAAAATAGAGGAAATCTGCCAAAGTTACTAAAAGTAAATTAAGCAAGTTTCAGGGGAAAAAAGGCAGCATACAAAAATCAAATGAATGTGTATTTTACCTACTAACAATGAATAGTTAGATAACAAAAGTCAAAACAATGCCATTTACATAAAATGAAACACCTTGGGATATAATGAATAAAAATGAGCAAAATCTCTACAGTAAAAACTATAAAACACTGCTAAAAAACAATTAAACAAGACCTAAAAAAAATTATATGTTATGTTCATGGATTACAAAATACAGTCTTATTAAAAAGCCAGTTTTCCCCTTATTGCAATATAGGTTTGTTGATATGACATATTTCCAGCTGAAGTAGCTGTAAAAAATTTACAAGCCTGGGCCAGGGATTTAGCTCAGTGGTTCTGCCTTGCATTCACAAGTGCAAGGTGTCGAGTTCAATCCCCGGTACCAAAAAAAAAAAAAATGTACAAGCCAATCCTGAAATTTGTATTGAAAGATTTAAACATTCTTGAAAAAGAGGAGCAGACTTGAACAACTGTCTACATACAAGACTTATTTCCCTGTTATAGTCAAGACAGTGTAGAATTACCATAAGGGTATACAAATAAAATACATGTTAGAACCCAGTAATTTTCTCACATATATGTGATCAATTAATTTTCAAGAAGACCATAACTAAATGAAGAAAAGTCTTTCAAAGTAAGTGACAGGATAAGTGAACATATGGTATAAAATATAAACTAAACTTCATATCATAAACATACCTCAAAAATAATTGATAGACCTAAACACAAAATCCAAAATTATAAACTCCCTAGAAGAAAATAAGAAAAAAATCTTTGTAAACCTGAGGTAAACAAAAATTTCTTAGACATAGAAGGCACTACCAGCAATGAAAAAATTTGCTTAATTCCCTGTGTTCATCATAATACAATTTAAAAATGAGTAAGGGGGGGGTAGAGGAAAGGAAAGAAGGGAATGGAATTAATAGAAAATGAAAAAATGGAAACAAAGTCTTTGTAAATAGGGAGGGATGGAGGGGTTGAAGGGAGGGCGGGGAATGGTGAAAAAATAAGAATCAAGATATATTATGTAAAAGTACAAATCTCCAGTGATCAATGTCATTATATTGTATGCCTGAAATGTACCAATAAAATTAATTTGGAAAGAAAATGAACAAGCACTATACAAACTATATAATATTCACCAATACAGTTATCTAATAAGGGACTTGTAGACAGAACATATAAAGGATTCAATGATTAAAGAACTTGGGGGAAAAAAGTAAAATATCATAATTTAAAGTAAAATCAAGAAAAAGTACTTTATAAAAAAAGTATTTAGAAAGACCATTAAGCACATGAAAAGATGTTTAACATCAATAGATATCAGAAAAAATGCAAATGAAAGCTACAATGAGATAAAATTTCACACTTACTAAAATAACTGATAATATTAAATGTTAGTGTGCATCTGGACTCTGACAGAAAGTTTGTTGTGATGTGAACTGGTACACATACACTGGAAAACAACTGACAGATTCTTATAATTATACACATGTGCAACCTGGAATGCAACAAGTCTATTCCTAGAAATTTACCCAAAAGATATAGATAGGTACACTAAAAGCCTTGTATGAGAATATTCCTTACAGTTTTACTTAGAATAGCCCAAAAGTATCTCTCAATAGACTGGTAATATTTATACAATATAATACTACATTTAATACAAATAAATCAAGAATAAATATAAAAACATCAATGAATCTCAAAAACATGATGAATGAAAGAAGCCTGTCATAAAAGAGAACTATCTGATTCCACTTGTACATAGTTCTAGGATAAGTAAGTCAATTATGTGACTTTCTTCAAGAGGCTGTAATGAGACTGGAAAAACTGATAATCACCAAAAGTTTAGAGAGGGGAAAGGGATAATACACTGAGCATGGAAGAGTTTAGGTCAATGAAACTATTCAGCATAATAATATGATGATAGATATATGTCACTATACATCTGTCAAATCCAGAGAAGATCCAACACCAAGAGAGAACAAAATGTAAAACGATGGGTTTGGGGGGATACTGATGTATTAAGGAGGTGGGCTCACCAACTATAACAAATGTGCCAGTGTGGTAAAAGATGTAGCCAGTGGCAGAGGCTATATCAGTGAGGGATTAAATAGAGACTCTGTGTTTTCCACTCAACTGTGGTCTAAATCTAACACTGTTCTAAAAATAATCAACCAATCAATGTTTATTCATCATATAAACACAAGTTTTAAAAAAATTCTTACTTTTTGTAATATGTTAGCAGCACATTTGCAAACAGTCTACTCCTTTGGTTCTAATGTTCTACCAAATAAAAAACAAGCAAAAAAAAAAAACAACTTGCCAATGATAGAAATATATTGTTCCTTAAAAATTGAAGAATTTAGCCAGGCATGGTCGTGTACACCTGTAATCTCAGCTATTTGGGAAGCTGAGTCAAGAGGACTGCAAATTTGAACCCAGCCTGGACAATTTAGCAAGACTTCAAAGTAAAAATTAAAAAGTAGTAGTCTTTACCTAGAATAATGAGGCTCTGGGTTCAATGCCCAGTACTCCCCCAACCCCCCCCCAAAATAAAAATACTAAAGAATTTATTTTGAAAATTTGCTGTATTTCAGAGCATTTGTTTTGTTTTGTTTTTTGTTGTTGTTGTTTTGGTTTGGTTTGTTTTTGTTTGGTTTGGGACAGGGTCTCGCTATGTAGTTCAGGCTAACCTCGAACTGATGCCAATCCTCCTGCCTCAGCCTTCCAAGTGCTGGGACTACAGGTGTGTGCCACCACACCTGGCCAGAGCAATTTTAATTAAACACACAAATGATATACAGACTCACCACACATATGTAGTATCCTTTGTCTTTTCATTTCCCAATAAAGCAGGAAAAAAACTTTATTTGAACAATACATTTATCAATCAATTTTATTTGGTAGAAGGTTAGGCAATCTTTTTTTTTTTTTTTTTTAGTAGTGGGGATCGAATTCAGGGCCTTGCGCTTGCGAGCCAGGCAGTGGTACCACTGAGCTAAATCCCCGGTCCTAGGAAATCTTAATAAGATGTTTTTATTTTCAAAAAAAAATGTGTGATAAAATAAAAAGTCTAACAGTGCTTTTTTTTTTTTTTTTTCCGGTACTGGGGATCAAACTCTGGACTTTGTGCGTGTGAGGCAGGCGGTGGCACCACTGAGCTAAATCCCCGGCCCTAACACTGCTTATTTTTAAAATACATTTAACTTTAATGCCAGAGTAACTTTAATGCTAACATATTTAGCATACCAAGCAGTTTTTCATTTAGATCACCTTCCCCCAAAATACACCCAAAGTTACAAGTGTCCCACTAGCTTGGACTGTCACATCTGCCTTGCAACAGATAAATTCAAGTGAATCTATTTTTATTTGATTCCTTTTCTTTCTATTGATATTTTTAAAGCATTTATAGTTAAAGCAATTATAAAAAAATGAAATTAGGCAATAGGCAAAACCCAAAGAATAGAAAATAAGGCAGCAGTGGTGCCGTTAAGCTAATTCCCCGGCCCCCAGCTTCAATCTTTTCCTCTTTATCTCGATCCAGAATAAGTTCTGACTGCAGGTGCAGTTGCTTAGCCTGTTTCCTCCCCTGTGCTCTTGCTTTAGTGTGCCGCTGCAGACCTCAGAATTCAAATGTTTGTAAAAGTGCAGCTTTGCCCAAGTATTAAATTTTGATCCCGCCCTTCTAAGCAAGTAAATATATCATTGTGTGTGTGTATATAGATGTGTGTATGAGAATGTACTGTATGTATGAAAGATCGTGCTTCCATTGGTGCAGAAAATACAGTCTTTACTAGTCAAAGGACTGCTCACTTTGGGGAAAGTGTTTCCCCAGAAACAAACACCATGCTGAAATTTTAACTGTTCCAACTAATATAATAAAGCATAGTTCACCCACTTTCATTTGCAATAGCCTCTCCTACTATAAAATGTATACTTTCTGAGAATAAGTGTTTCAACATACTTGCAAAGAGGGAAAATCTAATGTTTGCCAGATCATATAGTCTGGGGTATAAAGTAAGTGGACACATAAAACCATACATTTATCAGAAGACTCAATTTTAATAGGTCCATTCTTACAAAATTAATCAATAGATTCAATACCATTCAAACAAAGGTCCTAACAAGATTATTTATTTACAGAAATCAACAAGCTGTTTCTAAAATTTATATGAAAAATAAAGAATAGAGTATAGGTAAAAATGTAGTACAGGGCCAGGGGTTTATGGTTCTGCTGCCTGCCTCACAAGATCAAGGTTCTGAGTTCGATCCCTGGTACCAAAAAAAAAAAAAATGTAGTGTAGATAAAAGACCAAACTGACAAACTGGACTGGACTTCTACTAATATTATACAATTATGCTCATGGAAAGACACACTGCTAGGGAAACAGACAGGCAAATCACAGTCTGAAAAACATGTTTATAACACATATATCTAACTCCACCTAAAATATAGAAAGGATTCTTAAAAATCAGTGATAAAAATACAACATTTTTAAAGAGCAGTCTTACACACACTTTTAAGAAGTCTTACTACACACACACACACACGCACACATACACACACACATACACACACAAAGAAAGATACACAAATGGCCAATAAACACATTCAAACATGCCCAATGACATCAATGACATTGGTCTCTTGGGAAATGCAAACTAAAACCACAATGAAATATCACTTCAAACCTGTGAGAATGGGTAAAAGGCTGATCGGTGTCACAGTAGCCGCAGTTCACATGAGCTGCTGTGGGTGAGGTAAAATAGTGCACATTAAAAATGTACACATACTTTTTACCTTATGATCCAGCAATTCTACTCTGAAGTATACAGTATTTCCTCAACAGAAATAAAACATATTCTTGGACAAAATCCTCCTAACAGTTTTACTCATAAAATAGCTAAGAACTGGAAAGGATCTAAATCTCTGTCAACAGGGGAATGGGTCTGTACTCATAGAATTGAATACCACTCCTCAGCAAAAAGATACAATAAGCAACAGCAAAGGTGAGTTTCCAAAACAATATATATATTGTATGAGTCAATTCACATGAAGTACAAGAAGCAGTAAAACATAGGGTAACTAATTTCTTGCCACAGTAGATTACAACAAAAAAGCCTCTGATGCATTGAAATTATGATTTTAAAAACAATGACTTTTATAAAACTGCTTTTCAGTGGACAACAGAAAAACACAACATTGAATTACAGCTACAATAACTGAAGATTGTTTTTTTAAAAAAACCTTAAATTCTCATCTAAGTCACCCTGTCTTCCTTCTTTGCACTATTTCAACAGTCTCATTACTCATCTCCCACCTGTTTTTGGGTTTTCTTATAAGCTCTTACACTCTAGCCAACTGATTAGCAACTGTTTTATGAATCTGATAAAATCCACATTTCTTATGGGGACCCACAACGTTCTGCAACACAGCTCTTACACATGTTTGACTTCAGTGAGCCCCTTTCATCCTTACCAACTTGAGCTATACCGGACCTATCTTTGGTTCCAGCTTGATAAATTCCATTCTAATTCCTGACCTTTGCGTTGCCATTTCTTATGCCTCATGTGTGCCCCTGCCTCTAATGCCTAATTCAAATGTCTCATTCTCCAGAAACCTTACCTGGTCATGCTATCAAACATCAGTCTTCCTAAATCAACTGCTATTTTCTCACCTTGATAGCACTTTGTTAGATTGAATATTTGTGTCTCTTGGACATTCATGTTAAATCCTAATGCCCAGTGGGAAATCACTAAAGGGTGATTAGTTCATGAGGTCTCATTTTTAAAAGGCCTCAAAGAGCTCCCTTGTCCTTTCCACCATGTTAGGACACTGAGAAAGACAGCTGTCTATGAGCTAGGAAGTGGGCCCCTCACCAGACACCAAAAGTGCCTCATCCTGGACTTCCCAGCCTCCTGAACTATAAGAAATGAGCTTCTGTTCCTTATAAGCCAGCCAGTTTATGGCATTTTGTTACATACAGTGGCCCAAACAAAGATACACTGCATATCTTAAATGTGTTTGCTGTCCATCTCCCACGAATAGACTAAGTTTCATGAGAACCTAAACTGCCTCTTTTGTTCATCCATCATCCTCAATTTCTTGAAGACCGTGAATTCTCCATAAAAAGTTGTTACAGTACTTAATGAATCCACAAGAGTGGCTCTAGCAACTTAACCTTTCAGCTGGTGTTAACAGTAAATTCATTTCAACAGCATGCTCAAGGTCAAACTATTTTCTAAACTATTTTCTGGTTCTTTTATCAGATATCCTCATTTCTTCAGGGAGGAGTTTCTTCTAAGTGACATGATGAATTAAAAAATTTTTAAAAATCATACACATATATCATATTTCATATACATCGTATTTCACTTGCTACAGATAGAATGACCTCTCTTACAGGAATGTAAATATGTGGCACAAAGCTGTACTACTCAGTCAGGATTATGATTGAGGCCTTTTTCTATTATACAACACTTCTTTAATCCAATTCATGGAATTTGGGGGCCTTATAATTCCTTCATGCAGCCACACTGACAATTGGAAGTGCTGCCATTTAAGTCCTGTTCCTCACACTGACTTTCCTCAACTTGCTCTCTGGTTCAGCTTAGCTACTTGGCCCTCCTTTAGCAATGTGAACCCACACAATTTTTCTCTCTATTTTTTAATATCACTTGTACACATGATGGGTAGGGCATGACATTTACAAGTTCTTCCAATTTCCACTGCTGTAAGAGTCACCACTTAATTGGTAGAGACCTATAACCACAAACAGAATTTACTTATTTAGCAGTTATGTGGCACCACATATTTCAAATTCCTGACTTTAAAAAGCAACACACAGATCCCTCAGATTTTAAGTCATCCATTTCAATACAGTCAACAAGCAGTTTTCAAGCAGAACTAGCAAAAGGCCAAATGACTAACTAGCACTTCCACCTCTCTCCTATAAATCTGCTCCCTCACTAGAGGACCCAGCAAAGCAAAGATACACCATGAAGTTAAATCATACATAAGTGATATAAAAGGCAAGGGTTAAGAAGGTCCATGACCACAGACCACTCATGGATTAGCATCCCCACATCTAAAAAGGGGGGTCACCAAACCTTTCCTAATTGCTTCTCCAGTTTTATAAAGATATACAAGTATAATTGTTTAAATGATATCAAAAAGTATAAGAGTGCTACCTGTACGATGCTATGACTAATGAGTTTCTGGAGAATCAAAAATTAAGACTGTAATAGATGAAACTATTTTCATAGGCACTGTGTAACATTATCTTCATTAATTATTTCCACTTTCTTTTTCTTTAATGGTGAAAACATGCTTCCTGCTATAAAAGATAGTCTAAGCGAGAGATACTGCTCTCCCATAAAATTCCATTCTCCTGTGCTACCTACATGGCCTTACCAGAGAAGTGGCTCAGGCCATTGGGGTCTCAGACCTTGAACATCCTCAGACTTGGACATCCTCTGGGTAAGGCTGTGGGGGCGCGGGGGGGGGGTCACCTCACTTCTTCAGATCCAGTCTCCTCACTGCTAAAATCTGGCAAATGGATTCCAGCAGGCTCTCCAGCGTCAGCACCCTCTTTTTAATGTCAAAACACACACTGCCACATGACCATAGGGTGTTCTAGTATCACTGATGAACTGTTTCAAATTTAATAAAACTTTTCAATGAATCTGCCTTAAATCACAATGGTGTTAATTTATAGTGATATCAGTTATATAGCAGTTGATGTATTTTATTTTATTTTGTTTTTTGGTACCAGGGATCGAACTTGGGTCCTTGTGCTTTCGGGGCAGGCAGCAGAACCACTGAGCTAAATCCCCAGCCTAGTTGACATATTTTAATCAGCACGTATGAATTCAAGACCTCTAGAAGTAATCAAACGACAACAGTCCTGTCTATAATTTGGGAACTTTTTAAAAGAACTCTCCTACCCTGCTCTTAACCCCATTTTTCTATGACATGACCCATGGGGTATGGGGTAAGCTGAAAGACATAATGTCTACATGCTCAGTGGAAATAGCAGCATTCCCTACGGGGTAGGTTGGGGCTCAAAGCCAATGCCTGTTCCACTATAGTTTCCATCTACTATATCCCTTTTAAAGAACTTTAAAATTTTACTTTCTATACTATTGGCAAAATTTGAAGTGTGGCTTTTCACATATTATTTAAACAAAAACAGCTAAATTTGACTTTGCACTACTTCCTGACTGGCTCTGAAAAGTAAATGCATTTTGAACTATGTATTAAATACCTCATAGATGTAGTTCATCATATTTTACACACACACACACACACACACACAAAGCAGGTACATACAACAGAAATTTAAAAACTTATTAGAGTAGTTGTTTCATAGTTTCCAAATGATTTCAAATCAATATAGGATTAAAAAATTAATGTGGACATATAATGAATACAGTATTAAATAAAAGAGCCCATATGGGACACAAATGTATCCATGAAGAAGATGTGAAAGGAGAGAGGAGGTAGATGAGTCTAGGGCTCCCGGTGGTGAGGGCTGTCTGCTTCTTGAATGCTTTTATAAAGAAACCTTTGAGACTCTCCCAACTACCTGGAATAACAGTTGCCTTGGATTTATAGAAGGAATCTTAGTCTCCAATATCCTTTCTCCTCTGCAAGCTTTTTTTTTTTTTTTCATTACTTTTTAAAGGTCTAGGCATATATACTACAAATGAAAGATCAAAGAGTAATTACATGCTGGTCTAATTTAAAAATCTGTTCTCGGCAAGTATAAATCCTTTTTTTTTGTTTGTTAAATTCTTTTATTGGTACATTTTAGGTACACAACACAATTTCTCATTGGGAATTGTACCTTTACATAATGCATCTTGGTTCTTATTTT
>NW_004624867.1:300636-337289 GCF_000247695.1 Heterocephalus glaber
AGAGAGAGAGAGAGAGAGAGAGAGAGAGAGAGAGAGAAATGATCAGAAATTAATTTGCAAGTATATGGAAAGCTAAGATAGAATTCTAAAAGCAGAGCTACTGGGAAAAATTGGTTGCTTAACTTTCCATCTAAAAACATAAGGAGAAAAGGCCATTTTTCAAAAATATGGAAATACAAACTCTGCTCAAGCAGTAGCTTTTAACATGAAAATATGTAAATAGAATTTGCTTCATGAGTAATCTGTGATGCACCTGTCTAATTATAATGGGCCTCTTTATAAACAATTACTTGACACCTGCCTTTTAAAATACATATACAAGGGCCGGGGATTTAGCTCAGTGGTTCCACCGCCTGCCTCGCAAGCACAAGGTCCCGAGTTTGATTCCCGGTACCAAATATATAAATTAAAAAGTGTACCTTTAAAAATTTATGTAGTATGCAATTCTGAATAATTTTTAGAAATAAAATTTATAAGGTGCTCTGTATTTTTGCAGTGCTTTCATAATAAATCATTAAATCTCACAGTGACCTTGAGAAATAGAAGGGTTATCGTTCCAGTCCTAATAATGAAGAAATGAAGGTCAGAAACATTAAACATAGGAGAGCAACTTGAAGATTAGCAATTTTGCAAAAAAATAAATGAGGTAGCCAACATATATTTACACTTTATATAAACAACTAAAAACAAAGGAAAAACAAAGAGACTAGATAAAAATCAAATGGTATTCAAGTTTTGCAAGTAAGAACAAAAAATAAGAGTTACCATAACTTTCTACCAAAAAATGTACCCTACACTTTGAACAGAATTAATAAAAATGAAAAATATCCTTTTGCTTATCCTCTCTGTTAGAGCATCACAGAGACTTAAAGACTCTTCTTTTTATGACTTGTCAGTAAAGATACATATATATATAATAAAATATATATCTATTTTAAAAAGAAGTGTATCCTCATATACAACCCATGTAGTATTTGAAATCAAATACTTGCAATTTCAATCCAAATAACCACTTGAATGACCTGGAGGATAAAGACAACTCCACCACTTACACCCTCAAACCATGTGAGAGCACAATGAGGTCTTTGAATAATAAATCCATCATTAGCAGACAGTAGAGCTATGGCGTTACTGCTTGGACAAAAATAAAAACAAACAAAATACAGACATAAAGCAGAGGGCTTTTCACAGCTTTCTTTCCTGCTCATAATTTTACTTTTAAAAAATTGACAAAAATCAGATCTTGCAAGACATATGACATAATTCAGTCCAATTTTTAGATGTTATTCTTCAATGCTGGTATATTTTAAATATAGCGTCACAGCATCTTGTGTTAGACATTAAGTGCACCAGGAAACATTAAATTCTAAATTCTTTACCTAATTAATACCAGAAACATACACTGTGCATACTTCAATATATTCTAGCATTTAAAAGATAATAATTAGCTAGCTGGGTGTGATAGTCCACACCAGTAATCTCAGCTGAGGCAGAAGGACTGCCAGCCTTGGCAATTTAGTGAGACTGTGTCCCAAACAGTTTAAGGAAGTGATAGGGATGTAGCTGAGTGGTAGAGCACTCCTGTGTTTGAGTCACAGTACAATATATAAATACAAATAAATAAATGTTACTAATTTAGAAAGGCAATAGTAAATTGCTGGGTTTAATTCAGTGCTTGTTTTATGTTATTCTTTTAAAACAAGTGAAACAGGGCCAGGCACTGGTTGCGCCTCCTGCCTCGCAAGCACAAGGCCCCAAGTTCAATCCCAGGTACCAAAAAAAAAAAAAAAAAAAAAACAAGTGAAACAAAGGAAATGCAATGACATGTATATATTCCACATTAACATTTTTCTAAACTAGTACCTGCCAAAGTTTAAGGAAGTTGTAGATATTCTACTAGGCTGGGGCACTGACAATACTTCACATTACTGGAGCAGAGTACCCAACAAATTAGCATTGCTTCAGCAACAGTACAGTACATTTTAGATTTTAAAATGTAATAAACACTATACTTTTTTTCTATGAAAACTAATATAATAAAACCAATCAAATGAAAAGTAATCATGAAAACCAGGCCAAACATACACAAAAAAACCCAGTAATACAAAGCTAATAGCTTTAAATAGGCAAAAAATATCTCTCTCTAGCTCCTCTTGACTTATTAAATCACATTATCATACAGAGAAGTCAAACATAAATGAGAATTTAGAACTGGCAAACCTTATCAGAAGGGCCAGCACACATATTATAACCAACTTCATCTTTCCCTTTAGGTAAATAAATAAGCATCATGATGTACATTGCAATACCTCTACTCATGCAACAATATTCAAAAAAGTATGCAACTTATTAAATAATAGAATCATTTTAGAGTAAAATCATCTCATATTTATATTTATATAAAAGTATATAATTGATACTCCTTATTTTCTTTACTTCACATATTTTTTTTACTTCATATAGATTATCTAATTTACTGACCAACCATACTTTTTATAATCAGAAGTCTTACAAATCCTTATTATTAACATTTGCCAAAAGTTAGAAGCAACGAATTACCAATGACCACAAGCAACAGAAGAAATGGACAAGTAAAATGTACTAGATACATAAAATGGACTAGTTTTCAGCATTAAAAAGGAAGGAAATTCTGACACATGCTACAATCTGGATGAACTTTTAAGACACTATACTAATTGAAACAACCCAGTCACAAAAAATAAAACTATTGTGTGATTCTACATATTTGAAGTATCTAGAGCAGTCAGATTAATAAAGACAGAAAGAAAATAGTGCTTGCTAAAGACCAGAAGGAGAAAAGCTAACGGAGGTTCGACTGAGGAAGATGAAAAATTTTGGAAGACAGATGTGAATGTACTTAATGTACTTAATGTCAATGAGCTGTACACTTAAAAATGTTGAAAGATCATATGTTAATATATTTTCCACAATAAAAACTTCACTAATTGCCCCTTCCCTTTATATTTTAGTTAAGGTATAAAAGCATTTCACTATGCTTTAGTAATTCATGTTATCTAGTTGTGAATGTCTTCAAAAAGGTAGGAATTTTTTATAATAAATAAAATTGGAAATAGATACAAAACAAAACACTGAGTGGTCTAATAAATGAAAATATATGTTGGGAAATAGTGAAGGGAAGACCTTGCTTAAGACAATGAATTTGGGTAACATCTAGTATCAAACATTTCCTATTTCTTCTCTCCATTGGGAAGTCAGACTCACAGGGAATACACACATAGGACAATGCCCCTTGCAGCCCCATGATTGTTTCTCACAACCCCAAATCCTACTCATAATTAAATTAAGCAAATTGTCTAAGGACATTTTGCTGTTGTTAGAAATCAAAGTTCGCAATTCACTATGAAACAAGTGATAAATCACAGCTTTTACCTATCACAAAAATGAGTAAAGTATCAAAGTATTTTCTTTGCAAATCACCATTTTGAGGAAGAAAAGTTAAGTTAGATGAAACAAATTAAATTGCTATTCAAAAAAATCACTACACCTAGTTTTCTGACAGTTCTCCCTAAACTAGACGTAAATATTATTCAAGATGGTCTATAAATGTTCCCTTCCAAACCATCCTCCACAAATAATGGTTTCATGTGGCTGTTTAAATACACTCTTATAAAAACCCACAGGAGAGAAAGAATGTGTGGGAAAGTTAACCAGTCTCACATTTCCAGCTGGCTTACCAACCTGATTTAGTAAAAAAAAAAAAAAAAGAAAAAGAAAAAAGAAAAGAAAGACAACAGGATATTGCACAATGAGCAATGTAAAAAATGTATTTTTAATATACTGTCATGTTTTCAACGGGTTCTGGCAAAACATAACTGGTAATTTTCATCATGCTTGTACCTCCCTTGCTAAGAATTTCTACTAAATATAATACTAAAGTTATAATGAAATCACATCAGTAGGTATTCACTTTTTTTCAATATTTTTTTCTTCTGGTGCTGAGGATTGAACCTAGAACCTTGTGCATACGAGGCAAGCACTGTACCCCTGAGATACTAGGCTCCACTATTTCAAATATTAAGGCAAACTTTTCTAATATGAATTTCTTCATGTCACCCAAAATTTCTTGAGAGGAGGCAACTCTGAAAGGCAATTTAAAAAGGGTATTAAACAAGCCTAGCCTTTAAAATTAAAGCATCTTATGAAAGATGCAATGTGAACAATTGCTTATTAATTCAATTGGAAATATGCATCAATTATAAATACATACAACAATATATAATCCATCCCAAAAACATTCTGCCACAAGTGCAAAGTAGGGTTCTTCATACTGTAAAGATAAAAATTAACTGTGGATTAGAATAACCTTTCAAAAACCAACTTTCTTTGTTCTTCTCCATTCCTAAACTGTTCACAGAATTTCAGAACCACAGTATATGGGAATACCTCACCTATGCATTAATCATACTCTGTCACGAAGGTCAAGGAAATAGTGCTGCAAAAGAATTGAACTCAAATTTCATGAGAAAGGAAAGCGGGGTGTTCTATTAGCAGATCTTCAATGAATCCTGAATTCATTCTTCACTTTAAAAGACCAAAATGTCTTCTCACTCATTACAAAACCAATACAAGGTTTTAGCGAAAGACAACCTCAGCCTATTTCTTCTCAGTCCCCTGCCCCACCACTCCCTACAATAACTTCCCACCACAAAAGTAAAAGCCTAGCAAACTTTTCACCAATGTCAATCGACTGTGTGTATCTGGTACAGCCTGCATGTAATATGTAGAAACAGTTCTCCAACCAAAGGGGAAAGGATGAGGTAGGTCTAGTGTAAGAATATCAACATTCAACTAAAGGATTAATTTCCATCAACAGTATAACAGAAACCTTTGATACCAAGAAAGATCCCCATGCTAAATTCTTTCTAGTGAGAGTTCACATGAGTAAAGAAAGCATATAATAGACTGGATTGATGTTTCTTTAACATAAAAGAGTTGTTCCTTTCACTTCTAGGCACAGACAATTTAACAATAGTTAAAGACTGTCCACATGGCATGATATCTTTTTCTCACACAGAAAGGAAGCATGGTATAATTTATTTTCTTACTCTGTTTTTCACACATAAAACTACATAAACTGCAAAAAATTTGTACTTATTATGTGTTTGTTATGACAATTAATCAAATTAGTCATCATTAATTCCTGTATTACAAGATACTGTCAGTACCATAAACTCTTTACATTGAATTTCCTAAATGTATATGTGTAAGTATATAAAATATGGCCTCTATTCCTGGGTATATATTCAAGAAAAATGAAAATCCATGTCTATGCCCAAAAAAACCCCCAAAATTTAGACACAAATGTTCATAGCAGCTTTAGACAAAAAATGGAAACAAGTCAATTGTCCATCCACTGAAGGATGGATAAATTATGATACACTCATAGACCAGGACATTATTTAACAATGAGACATGCTACAACGTGGATAATCTTAAGCATACAGTATTATGCTAAGGGAAGGAAGCCAGTCACCAAAGACATAATGCATGATTCTAAATTTACAGGGACAGAATGATTAGTGGTTGCCTGGAAATAGGAGAGAAGAGAAGAAGTACGAATATGGAATAGCTGCTAACAGGTACAGGGATCATTTTGGGTGTGATGGATGTCATGTTTAGCACAGCAAAACCCAAAGGCTTATTTCCCAGCCCAATCTGTTTCTACTCCACTTTGCCCATTATACGCTGATTTGGCTAAAAATCTTGCAGTCATTTCTCCTCACACTTCAACACCTTCTGATCAGCAAATCTTATATTTTCTTCCCTCAAAATCTAGTCTATTTCTACTCCCACCCTCACATCTTCCATAGGCTGCAAGCGACTCCTGACTGCTGTCTTTGCTTTCATTAAATCTTTTTATAATTTATTTTCCACATGGCAGCCAGGAATACTTTCTGACCACACCATTCCGTGATAAGACATCCTCAAAATAGCTATCTGTGCATTGAAATCAAGACCCAAATTCATCAACACAGGCTAAGAGGTCCACTCCTACTTCCCAACTTCACTGTATACTTCTCCCCATTGCTCACTGCACTCCAGTAATATTTATTTCTTTTGCTAATCCTGCGTAAGCTCACTGTCACATTCGTCTTTTGGCTCTTCCCTACCATTTTCTCATGGTTTGCTTCTGCTCATCATTAATGCCTCATTTTAAATGCTATACCCTCAGAAAGATCTATCTAGATTAACTCCACTTGGGGCCACTCTCTAATTTTTAACCTTGCTTTATTTTCTTCACGGTACTGTAGAGCACTTATCTATTGAAATAATTCATCCCATGTCTCCCACTCAACTTGTTCACTACTATGTCCCCAGAACCAAGAACTGTGCCAACATATAGTAAATGCTCAATAAATATTTGTTGAGTTAATGAATAAATGAATGAATGTAGTGGGGTTAAGACATGAGATCCTTTGTGAGTTGGAGAAACAAAGTCCAGATCTACAAAATATCCAGTTTAAGAGATAATCAAATTTCCACTAACATTAAATGAAAGGTGGCAACTGGGAAAAGTAAAGACTTTCCTTTTCTAGAACATAGAAGTATAATTCAAAATACTGTTTTGTGAGAAATGAGTGGGTAAAGAGGGAGAGTATAAGTAATTTGATTCTAAACATCAACAGAAATAGTAGTACATGTACCAACTCCCCATGATGAATGTAATCACTATGTACTGCAAACATGCAGAAATAAAAATTTAAAAGTAGCAAAGGAAGAATAGGAGAATAAGGAAGTTTAAAACTTATGTAAAAAGAAAGAAATAAAGCGCATTCCAGTCACTTTAATAACAATCTTTGTGTTCACTGTCTTTCTCAAGAAGTCAATAAAGTAAGCCTCTGTATTGAACTTGGGAAAACAAACTGAAAAAGGACATAGCCTTTTAAAGAATTATTAAGGATACCAATGTTTTTGGTGACATTTACCAAACCAAAAGTGCTTATCATCATAGGTATTGAACGAGATTGATATGGATAGAAAGGTGAGATCCAAGAAATAGCATATTCATGATAATGAACCTTAATAAATGCTGAAAACAGAATATGCAAGATAAACCAGCTTATATATTGACGGTACTTATTAGCTATTCCTGATCTGAAATAATTTTTCTCCATAAACAGTGCTTTCCTACTGATAAAATTATGTAAATCCTGAACTACCAAAAGGTACCTGCAGAGTCTTTTGTTTATGCAGAGAAACTGAATGAAATTGAATAGAAATAAGAGAAATGGCTAATTTACAGTGTAAACTGAAGATTTCCCAGGTTTTGCTTTCAGATAGAAAAACAAATCTGCTACAAAACATTCCAAAATGGTCTCATTCTAGCAGTTACTCTTGGAGAATAAAATGTTCTTACCAATTTTCTATTTTCAAACCCCCTCCTTACTTCATCTTTCTTGCTAGATGCAACGTGGAAAAAACATAATAGAAATACAATAGAAAGGAGTTTTGCTATTACCTACCTTTGACTTAAATTCTAGCTGCTGTGTTCTTACTTACTAGCTATACAAACTAAGGAAGGTGCCAAAAAAGAGAAATCTTTTTCCCGAAATCTTTTTAAAATGCCACATTCCTTGCAGTTAGCTTGCCAAGTCCTAAGTAGCAAGAGCACTCTCTGGGGACTGTGGTGCCAAATTCAAGGTCATGTTAGCTGCACCTGCAGATCACCGCACAATCCTTTTGGTAGACTTCCTTCTAAAACTCCCAGAGATCTTCTGAAATCAGTTGTCTCCAAGTTCTCAGCTCCCCTTGAATCTCTCTTACTCTCAGCCGAACTGTCTTGTTCTCCACAGGGAATCCTCTCAGTATCTATGCTGTTTTCTCTCTCCTGCTGCCCCAAGAGAAAACAAGGTGTTTTTTTTTTTTTCCAAGCCCAGTTGTGCTGGTGCAGCCCTGTAATCCCAGCACTCAGGTGGCCAAGGCAAGAGGGTAGAGAGTTTGAAGCCAGCCTGGGATACATAGCAAGGTCATCTCAATAAAAACAAAGACAAAACAAAACAAGAATGTCTTTTCCTCAAAGTAATCTCGTGTTTTCACACATGCTCTACCTCCTCCAGGACCCTGCCCATAAATTTTACCCACTTTTTCTTTCCTGCAATTTATCCTTTCTCATCCATATTCTTTTTCTTCTTCCTTCAAATAAGCCTTAGTTTTATTTATTCCTAACATTAATTCCCTTGACCTAGCTAATCTTGAATATTCCTCCACTCTTAGAAAATTTATTACAGTAAAAGACACATTTTCATTAATCCCCCCTCAAAATACTCCCCCTTGCTTTGAACAGACTTATTCCATTGTTCTTGCCACTTTCTTCCCATTTGGTTAGTGCACGTGACACAGATTAATGGTTTTTATTTTGGAAAACATGTACATGTATATTACATATTTTAGTCATCCCCCCCCACCTCACTAGTTTCACACGGTTTTGGGGGGTGCAGGGGTTCAAGGTGTATACTGTATTTTAATCATTTCTCTCCCTCTCCCCTTTCCTGTTTTCTTAAATAAGCAAGCTTTTGAAGGTTGTCTTCATGATCCTTAATCCCAAGAAATAGTCATTTACTGTCTATCCATTCAGCAAATACTTATTAAATACTTAATATATTCTACACAATGTGCTACGTTCCAAGGATGTAAAGATGAAGAAAAGCCTAGTGGCACAATTCTTTATTAACCTGGTCCTAAAAATTACTGAAGTTTTGCTGTATAGAAAGGCAAGGCCTTTGCTTGGTCTTCATTACTCTCTATTCCTCTACAACATTAAACATGACTAGCTATCCTCCTCTTTGCCAAAATTCTCTCCCTCAGAGTTCACAGCATTTTCTTCCCTACCTTTCTGACAATATCCCTCTATCATTTAATGAAATGAGTGAAAGAAGAAAATCATTTCATTAAATTCAGCAGTCCTCCAAACCACTGTCCTCAGCCCTCTTTTCTTTCCTTTCTACCCTCTCTCCTTTCTGGTTACATCAATGAATGTAGCTTTCATTGTTATCTTTGTATAAATAAGTTCCAAATAATAGCGGCTAGAATGACTACCGCAATTTTATAAATATAGAAATCAAGACTGAGGAGGCCAGAAAGTTTGTCCAAAGACACAGGACTAGGAAGCAGTAGAGCCGGGTCTTGAACCTGGCAATCTGCTTTTGCAGGTAATGCTGGTCATCCGTGCCATACATTGGTCTGTCTCCTAGGGAACCTTTCTCAAGCACTACACTCAATTTTCAATGCTCTTTTAAATATTTTAACCTAAATATACTGCTTGTACCTCAAACACATTTTATTTTATTTTATTTCTGTTTTTTTGAGACAAAGTCTCACCATGTAATTCAGGCTGGCCTTGAACTCACTATGGAGCCCAGGAGGGCCTCAAACTGGAGGTGATGCTTCTGCCTCAGCCTCCTGAGTGCTGGGATTACAGGTGTGCACCACCACGCCTGACACCTCAAACACATTTCAATCCACCTTCCCTCATCATAATCAGTTGATTCTCACTCAGTTTCTTACTTGAAAATTAGTCTCTCCATGACCCCACCTTAGACCACAGTCCCCATCTGCACCTACTCCTTACCATCACTTATTAACCTCAGGCCTCAGAAACTCAGAGTCTCTCCCACTCCAAGCCAGTGCAACCTGTTTATTCACTCCTGCCAAGGAACATCTTCAGTTTCCCCAATATATTCAAGACGCAATTCTCAACTTCTCAATGAATATCTTTATATGTTTTTGAGTGCTTGTTTTCTGGTTTCCTATACCAATTCTCAATCCTTTGCCCAAAATGGTATTTTTCCTTCTTGCCTTAAAATCATATGCTTTCCTGCACCCTTGTCTCTTCATTCTTCTTTCCATCTATTTTAACTTCTATTTTCTCAATGTTACTTTTCTTGCTTGCAAAACTGTCATCACTAGCTACAATGAATCCTCACACTACTTTCTTCTGGTAACGATCTTTATTTCCACTATGATTATCCATGTGTGTCTCCTATTTGCCAAACTAAGATGTAAGGTTTTATGTGAGGACAATGGCCACATTTTAATATCTTCATCCCCTCTCCTAAACACAGCTTGTGACAAGAATAACGCAAATGATTCTCAATACCTTTTAGATAAAATGCTAACCTTGCTTCCTTTCTTTATCAACAGTAAATACAGGCTATCATATTCCTGTTTTATTTCATATTTTATTAGTCACATGTTTGCAGTACATAATGATTACATTTATCATGGGGAGTTTGTACACGTACACAATACATCTTAATTTTGTCCCCTTCCTCTCCCATCCTTCTCTGCTCCAATTCTTTTTTTTTTTTTTTTTTTTTTTCAAATGTAATAGAGGATTGCAAAAGCTCCATTTTCACTGTTTTTTTTTTTTTTTTTGGTACCAGGGATCAAACTCGGGACATTGCGCTTGTGAGGCAGGTGGCAGAACCACTGACCTAAATTCCGGGCCCTTTGCTCCAATTCTTGATCCCCTTTCCCATTTGAAAAAGCTGTAGCTCCATTTTTCCTTCGATTCTTTCTCTTTTTTTAACCCTTTCCCCTTCCTTTGCTTCCACTCCATCTCTTGTCCCCCACTATTAAATATTAAGCACTCAAAGGTATATAATCCTACAGGAGAAAGGTGAGGTAGAGTTTATTCTCTTGAGGACAAGGAAAAAATAAGATGTAAAATGTCTTCAAACATTTTTACAAGAATAAGGTTTCTGACCCAAAGAACTAGCCAAATTCAATGCAGGTAATTCACTCCTGATTCTCTAATCCCTTTGCTATTTCACCTGGGTAATGCATCTCCTCCAATCCTGGGCCCAGGAAGGAGATGTGCACTAGGAACAGCTGCAGCCTGGCACTAAGCCAGGACAGGCCTCACAGCCCAGGCACAGGAATCCCTGACCATCCCTTAGTTGAGCTCCAGAAGTACCCTGGAACTCAATCAGACAATGCCTTGAAACCCTTGAATGAAAGATGCTACATAAGTATAGTATGAGCTACAAGAATTTCTCAAAGACATTTCTCACTTCCTCCTCCTTCTCCCCTAAGCTTATTATAGACACCTGAATGAATCATCTACATGCAGGGTGGAAAAGAAATTATACTCTCAAAGCAAAGTGCTATTTTAAAAACTCACCTTGTGTGTTCACTGTATATTTCTAATACTGGTATTTCTCAATTTAGGTATATTTCATTGGGATTATTTCAAAACATATATAAAGCTTCCTACCAGTAATAATTTTTTAAAACTATAAAAGGTCAACAAATGTTAATTTATTTTTAAAAATCATTATTATTTTAAAAGATAGGGCCAGGGATTTAGCTCAGTGGTTCTGCCACCTGCCTCACAAACGCAAGGCCTGGACTTCAATACCAGGTACCAAACAAAAAAGATAAACCATCTCAGTGATCCTTTAACCCTTCTCACTCACGACTCAGTCAATGGCCCATTACAGAAATTAAGGTTATCTGCCCTTTTTTAGTACAAGACATTCTATATTTTTGTGCTTTCAAACAGACTTAAGTAAGGTTAACAGTTAAATTTAGCTTTGCCTTTTCCTGATAATACATACAAATGTATTGGGACCAAAGGGCAAAGTTAACCCAAACTTAAGTTTTTTTCCAAAACAATTTCCAAAATTAGAGAAAACTAGGTTTCAATCCTATTCATATGAGGCAAACAGTTACTGACAGCTTTTTCTTCCTCCTCCCCCTCCCCCTCCTCCTTTTTCTCTAATTCTACTAAAATGAAAAATGGCCTGATATTAAGAAAGCTACATTTGGAAAACACAAGTGATTTTGACCATCAAATTCTGCTTGTGGTCTAGAATTAGAATTTCTCCAACCTGCTGAGTACTGCATCCATTTTTAATTACTATTTTTTAGAATAGGAAGCTTTCTGCTCTACTCCCAAAGATCTTACTTCAACTTCAAAAAAAATAAAAGATTCCCCCTTTAATCTACAAGTATCCAAACTTTAATGAAATAAAACTATGGAGATCTTATATAATAATTTGCATTGCTACTAAGATCCTTTTAAAAGCAGGAAAAATGGTATCTCCATACTGACTTCCACAGTGGTCGCACCAGTCAACACTCGCATGAACAGTAGAGAAGGGTTCCGTTTTCCCCACAACCCCACCAGCATTTGTTATTGGTTGATTTCATGATAGCAGCCATCCTTTCTGGAGTGAGGGGGAATCTCAGCATTGTTTTCATTTGCATCTCTTGAATGACCAGTGATGCTGAACACTTTTTCATATGTTTATTTGCTGTTTCTACTTTTTTGTCTGAGAAGTGTCCGTTCATTTCAGATGCCCATTTTTGGATTGAGTCTTTAAATTTTGGAAGTCTGATTATTTTAAGTTCTTTATATATTCTAGACAGTAGACCTCTGTCTGAGGAACAGCTGGTAAAAATGTTTTCCCACACTGTGGGCTGTCTCTTCACCTGTTGGTGATTTCTCTTGCTGTGCAGAAGATTTTTAATAAGATGAGATCCCAGTTGTTAATTAGAGGTCCCATTTGACCCAGCTCTTCCCCTGCTGGGTGTCTTCCCCAAAGAATGAAAAGAATCATACCACAGTGATATATGTGCACCCATGTTCATAGCGGCATAATTTGTAATAGCTAATAATTGGAAACAGCCCAATTGCCCATCAACTGGAGACTGGATAAAGAAAATGTGTTTTTTTAAAAATATAAAATGGAGTACTACTCAGCTATAAAGAATGAGAAACTAGGAACATTTATAACTAAATGGATGCACATTGAGGCCATACTCTTAAGTGAGGTAAAGAGGACACAAATGTGTAAATACTGAATAGTTTCTCTGGTGTGAGGACCAAAAGGTATAATAGATAATGTGAAATAGGAAGAAAAGGTCTGAAAGAGAAGGAGAAGTGGGAGGCGTAGGGGAAAGGAAAGAAGGGAAAGGAATAAATATGAGAAAAGGAAAAAACCAAAACAAAGTCTTTGTTAATAGGGAGAGGTGGAGGGTTGAAGGGAGGGCAGGAGAATGGGGAAAAAATAACAAAGATATATCATGTAAAGGCACAAAGTCCCAATGATGAATGCCATCATATTGTATATCTAAAAATATACCAATACATTTAATGAATAAAAAAGTAATTAAGTAAATTTTTTAAAAAAACAGGAAAAAAGAACTGCACAACTGACCCTAGCTGGAGAGATTAAATATTTAAATTAAAGTTGTTTTTTAAGTGAATAAAAGATTTTTCCATTAATTAACTGATGGGTCTAAAGAAGTGACAATTTTCAAACTACAACCTTGTAGTAAAATAAAATTTGTATCAAAGAATTATTCTTACAGTATCATTTTGAGCTTTTCTTAAATAAAAAAGAGGGAGGTAATATTTGGGTGTACTGCATGCAAATTTTATTGCCGAAAGTTCTGGGTAACTAAATATGTATTCATAAATCATGAGCTAATATAATTTGGGAGCCATTCATTCTTCTACCTATTCCACAAATATTTGTAAAGGCTGCAAGGCACAATTCTAGAAACCAGACGTTCAGTCAATAAATGTCAACACCATTTTTAGACATCTTACTTACTTTTGATCTAGAATGGAAACCTAAACCTTTTTCACAACAGTCATTAGTCAATCCACTACTGCAAATAAGGAGACAAATTTTTGTGGTTTATAAATACAAACAGGGCCGGGGATTTAGCTCGGTGGTTCCTCTGCCTGCCTCGCAAGTGCAAGGTCCAGAGTTCGATACCCGGTACCAAAAAAAATAAATAAATAAAAATAAAGCTTTATTTATAAATACAAACAGCACTCTCTAGGGCACTTTTATAATACTGGTTGATTTTTTTAAAATCTTTAATTTTCTTCTAGTCCTTTATTTTCCACTTAATCACTCTTCCTTTTTTCTGTATTTTGCCCTGAGGCTAAATAAAACAAAGTAAGAAATTGATAAGAAGCTCTCTTATCAGCTGTTCATCCTTAATGACTAAGGGCTGTAAAGTCCCACACTCTGCCTTATTAGTATCTCCCAAATGAGCTTGCCACACTTAATGATTCACTCAAAGAAAAAAATTCCATGTTTTCTCATCAGTTTTGGGGTGCTTTCACAAAACTAAACACAGTAGTAGATCACCAAGAGTTAGAAAGTGTTTATATCAATGGCACTTTCCAATTTGCTTATTTCTCATGAATTATTTTATAGTCTATTAATTTGTTTGTTTTCCATCTATTCCTAGATAACTTGTTTCTTTCCTACCTATCTCTAAATTCAAAAGTGATTATTTTCAAAACCTAGTGCAGATATCCACTCCCCTAGGAAGCCTCCCCGACCTTTCATTGATTCAGCATCTTCTCCTTACCTTAGAACCCAGTAAACACTTTTACTCCACATTTATTTAACTGTATGGTGATTTAGTGGACTCCTTATCTATTCACCTAGAGAAGAACCTTATCTTTATATCTTTAGTTATCCAGGGCCTAGCAGACACTAGGACATGGTAAACAATTTTTATTAAATTGAAATTTAGAATTTAATTCCTCAAAATTCAATTTCAGCATCATACTGTACTTAAATGTCATTGTCAGAAATATACAAAACTTTCAGGAAGCAATCTGGTGATATTTGTCAGGAATTTTGATAATGCTCAATCATCTTTTTTTCTATGAATATATCCTAAGAATCAGAAATAAAAAATTTTTACAAAACAATGTCTATAGTTATGTCTGTTATAGAAAAGAGCAAAAACTTAACATTTAGCACTACTAAAATAATTCACTGATGGGCCAGGGAATTAGCTTAGTGGTGCCACGCCTGCCTTGCAAGCACAAGGTCCTGAGTTTGATCCCTGATACAGCAAAAAGAAAAAAAATTAATAATAATAATAATTCATTGATGTCATATTCAGTGAAGTGTAATTCAGTTAAGGATTCAAAGGATTTGCAGATAAAGGAAATTTCATGATTCTAAGAAAAAATGTAGAACAAAAATTGTATATTTCAACACACTAATGAATGTAAATAAGAAAATGTTAAAATTAACAAGGCTTGTTTAAGGAAACTGAACCAAGAACATGTATTTCCCTGTTCTCTTTTTCCATATTTCCCCAAATTCTATCATGTTTAGCTTATGACATAATTAATTTTCTACAAAATGGATAGTTTCTATAAAACTGGCCAACATATTCTTCCAAACTAATTTCCCAAATTACTTTTGCTACTATGTTTATAGGAATTAAATCACCAGCTAAAAACATGACTTGAATGAAAGGAATAAGTTTATTTTCTACTGCATAATATACATTAGAATATAATGATTTATAATGGAGTATATTAGAAAAGTATCTCTCATATATAAATTAGCAGTATAAATTCCCAGCATCTTGCAACATATCACAGAAGGGAAGTCCCCTAAAGAAGGAACATGAATAAGTACTATTCAACAAGCACTCTGTCTTTAAGGGCCTTGGATATTGAAACAAGGTTATTTTCCTTCTACCAAATTTCTAAACTGACACACAACAGTCCTATCAGCAATCTGTCTTTACTTAAAAAAATAAAAGTCTCTAAGCAAACAGCATCCATGATTAGTGTATCCCAAACTCCATAAAGGGTAATCACAATGCTTTAAAACGAGCTTTCTCAAAAGATAAATGAACCCAGGTATGATAGTGCAAGTCTGTACTCCCAGCTCATGGGGAGGCAAAGACAGGAGGAATTCAAAACCAGTCTGGGCAACTTACAGAGGTTCTGTCTAAACAGAAAAGAAAAAGGACTGTGGATGTAGCTCAGTGGTAGAATGCCCCAGGTTTGATCCCCAGTACCACACATACACACACACAAAAAGCATAAATGAAAAAATAAGTAATCATCTATAGAATGAATGGATCAGAAATTTAAGAACACATACATTTTAAAATAATTTAATGATGATATGAGTCGCATTACTGAAATGGTGTTCAGAGCCACAAAAATGTTACTGCTCATTAATGAGCCACTTTATAATATGCAGCTAAAATGGAAAAAATACAGAAATGAAGATTTACAAGTAGTTGACTAAAAAAATACTAAATTATACAAAACTCTTTCCAACAAATCAGAATCTGTTATAAGGGAACTTATGAAATACCATAACGTGTATGCCATTTGACAAGAAGCCTCAGCTCAATTTCTATTTACTTGACCTGTCATAGGTCTCTCTCTGAAGCATGTCTACCTCAAGAAACATCTTTGTTCACTCATTCAACATTTATAAGCATTTCAGTATTAAAATTAACTGTGCCCATAATTTCAATTCAAAAATAAGCTAAGAAATGACCATTAGGTGCCTAAAAGCTACAACATATATATAACTCCCATACAAAGGCAGAAATGGGAAAAGCTCCGTAAGAAATTTGAAAGAGCTAAGTAAGGGAAAAGACGAGGGAAAAAAATAAGAAATCCCTACACATGAGAAGCAGGGAGAGAGGACATTACAGAGGGCATCACAGGGAAGGGAGAACCTGAGATGAGGGAGGATTTCAACACTCCTAAATGTCTCACATTCCATCTGGAAGTGGAACTTGAGCTTTCTCTTTCCCTCTGAACTGTTTACCTCGATACCCATTTGTCCTCTCTCCACCATACTCACCGAGGCTCAACCTCCCTGACCCCTAACCTGCATGCTCTCTAAATGCCTACGTAATCGATTTAAAAATAAAGAGAAAGGCCTGGGATTTAGGTCAGTGCTTTCTGCTGCCTGTCTCGAAAGCACAAGGTCCGGAGTTCGAGCCCCAGTACCAAAAAAAAATAAAAATAAAGAGAAAACTTTAGGTAGGAAAATTAAACTGCATGTGGATATTATACCACAATATATCTTCTCTGCACCTTTTCTTTTTGGTAGCGGAGATCGAACTTGGGGCCTTGTGCTTTCGAGGCCAGCGGTGGCACCACTGAGCTAAATCCCAGTCTCAATAGTGCTATTTAAGATGAAACTACAGGGCTTGGGATTTAGCTCAGTGGCACTGCACCTGCCTCACAATTGCAAGGTTCTGAGTTTGATCCACAGTACTGGCGGGGCGGGGCGTACAACAAATTAAGTCTTCCATTTGACCCTGATCAAACAACACCAGGCAAGTAGAATGGCTCCCTTGAATAGGTTTTCTGGGCTTTGGTCAAAGGGCTGAGTTAGCTTGTTTGTTTTTGTAATAACAAGTGAATCATTCAGAAGTAATCACAAGAACTTACTGGATAGCAAAATATTTTTAATCATTAATGAGCTGAGTTTACCAAAACACTTAACTTTTCTGTACTCATTTTCTCATCATTTTGATTACATTTTTCACTATATTATTTTCCTTCTAGAAAAGGAAGGGCATGGAGGGGCTGCTTTGAAACTTCAATTTGATCTTATGCTACTGTAGCAACTAAAAAACTATCTTTTCTTTATAAATTGAAACTCTAAATTATTTCCCAGAAATAATTCACAAGTCACTCACTGTAAAGAATATGTAAAGATGTGTAAGACATAATCCTTTCTAATTAGGACTTGAAGTTTAGTGAAATCAGTCAAGCATATACAGATGAATACAGAAAGGTTAGGATAAGTTTTTTATAACAGTAATCTAGAGATGTGAGAGTGGAAAGAGCCAGCCTCCACAGAAAACTGGGTTCAAATTCTAACCCTCCCACTTACTAATTTTGAGGTCTTATTCAAGAGCCTCAGTTTCCCTTTTTTTTAAAACAGAGACAGTACTGTTGATCTGGGAGCTGGATGTGGATTAAACTCTTTGAAAGTGTCTTGTATATCTGTTGTCAGTTAAGATAGTACTCTGAATAATACCATTAACATTTCTATTATTCAAAATATTATTATTGATGAAGATGGCATTGATTTTAGGAGTAATAAAGTTCTAAAGAGTTAAAAAAAAACTGTAGCACTAGAAAGCAAGAATCATGCAACTAAGAAAAAAAATCAATGATGATGCTATTCTCCAATCGTGTAAAATTACAATGACTGTTAATAGATTATCTTTCTTTTTTAACCTAACAATTTCCCAGCCCTAGAATAAGAGACAAGGTATGGTAGATGAAGTCTATGATTTTACTCTTTGCATCTTAACTACAATCAGAGGAATCTTATCATCTATGAGATGCCCTACTTCACTTATAACAAATTTATTCTAAGAGGCTAGGGTGTAGCTTAGTGGTACAGCACTTGCCTGGCAAGAACAAGGCTCTGGCCTTGATCCAGGGTTTACTTAAGGATCCTATCGTAACTTCAATTTTTTAAAGTAGCTCCCATATGAACAATCATTAATAATTGCTGCTGACATATAAAAACAGTGCACAATATACTACAATAAATGGAGAGGAACAGATGTTAAAAAAAAAAAGCTATCAACCCAGTCCTAGAGACACCATATTCTTTAAGTTCAAGGATAAGACTTGTAAAAATAAGTTATAAAGTGTAGTTCACAAAAAAAGTAAAATGTCCAAGACAACCCCAGTAGCGATTTCTAGTAATTCACTAACATTAAAGGGACTCATTAAAGTAATTTAGTACTGGGCCAGGGATTTAGCTCAGTAGTTCCGCTGCTTGCCTTGCAAGCGCAAGGACCGGAGTTTGATCCCTGGTACCAAAAAAAAAAGTAATTTAGTACTACATTTTATTTTTATACTAAGTTGATTTAATAGTTCAAGGAAACAGAAAAATATTAACCTAGCTGTATAAACAAAGTTTTTGGAGGTTCTGAGTAAATCTCATGCAATCATTTGGAGAGTTTGATACTATTAATTTCACATTTAGATACCTGACAACTACATTCTTTATTGTTACCCCTATTTAACAATGCTGGAATACATGAAGGATTTTTATTATTTCCTGGAAATGTGGATATACATTTTTATTATTTTTACCTTCTAACTAGTTTTGAACATCTATAATATTCTCACTAATTAAGAGAAGAAAATAAATGTCTAATCTCAAGGTCCATGTAAGAATGTAAGTACAAGCTGGGGATTTAGCTCAGTGGTTCCGGTGCCTGCGCCTCACAAGCCCAAGGTCCTGCGTTCAATCCCCAGTACCAAAAAAAAAAAAAAAGAATGTAAGTACAACTAAACATAATTAAAGGCCACAAAATAACAGATGATACACGCCACTCTAGACCCTGTAATTTAAGAATTGCAGTGATTCCATGTACAAAAATAAAAATGATTTGCTAATTTGTCTCTTAAACCATTACTCTAGCCAAGAATCCCTCAAATATTAATTTGCCCAACTAGTTCCACATTGCCAAATCAATAATGTATAATTGGTACAACTTGATTCATCTATAGAATCTCAATTTTACTTCCAATTCAAAACAAGTAACCATAAGGTTGAGAAATTAGTCATTTCTTAACTGCCTGGATGTCAAAAAAATAAACAAAAAGAATAGCAAGAATTAATTCTTGAAATCCTTATTAAAACATAAAAATTAGAGATATATAAATAGATTACTTATGGTCAAGCACGTTTATAAAGTCCTGATTTCATGTTCTATTAATACTACCAATTTAGCAATTAACAGAACTAGTAAAATTTTAAAAATCAAAATGATTTAACTACATGATGAAGTTTTAAAGTAGTATAAAAGAAAACTTTTTTACTTTAGCAATGGAGTAGAGGTAAAAGGTACTTGTAGCCCATAGTATTTCAAGTGTATGTTGTAATAATTATATTTTACAAAAACAACTTGTGGCATATCAGACTATGTAATAATGAGCAGTTTCTAAAGATCAAGAAGTACACTGGAAGATGAATGTCAAGCTGTCATTATTACCATAGGGAGGCTTTAAAATGCAAAATAAAACACAGGAACTATTTCTAAAGATATCTGCTACCAGACTCATCAGTTCACTGGATTCTGATAAACTTTATGGTCCTTGATGGACTTCATGCAACCTAACAATTTATACTTTTAAACATGTCCAAAAAGCAAATTAGCAAAGACAGTACTGCAGAACAAATTGGCATTTATTAAGTACTAACCTAATCAGGATCAAAATGATGTAATTTCTAATTCTTGTGGTGAAAATCTGAGACAAAACATCTGCTGTCATTATTCACCATTTACTAAATATGCCCTCCATTCCTAAAAAACTAGCTTTTCAGAAGACAGAACTTACACATAAAATATCAAATGTTTAAGATGTTTCTATGACATTTTTTATTCTAAAAAGAGACCAGATTCTCCATGTTGAGAATACTTACCCACCTGCTCAGTAATACCAGCAATGAATGTTCTGTGCATGAACATGCTAATATAAAAGGAAAGAAATTCTTCAATAGACTCTGAGACTCCCAAATATGGGGTGTGTGACTAATAGCTGGGAGGAAACACAACTGAAACTGTCTGTTGGAAACCCATTAAAATCTAAGCACAGAAAAATCCCTAGGTGACAGTACAGTTGTATGTGCAAATTTGTGCAGGAACATAGCCATATTTTTGCCAATTCCCTCACAGTCCTGAGTTTATTAACATATGGCCCCTTTGTTTTTCATTGTAACGTTACATTTAAAAAATAACACTTTAGCTGGAGAAACTGCCTGGTCTTTATAACTCTTGGATTTACAAAGACAAACAATTTCAAATAGTATGAAAAGCTGCACAAAAAAATTAAGTTTTCCTGGGCATGGTGACACATGTCTGTGATTCCAGGTACTGTACTTGGGAAGCTAAGGCAGAAGGATCGCAAGTTCAAGACTAGCCTGGGCAATTTACATGACCCTATCACAAAATACAATTTTTAAAAGGGCTGAGGATGGGGCTCAGCACTAGAGTGTTTGCCTAGCATGCAGAAGGCTTAATCCCTACTACCACACACAAAAAAAGTATACACCACAAAAAATATGCCCAAAGCACCTCCCAAAAATCAGTACCTTAGAAAAAAGAAGCATTTGATTGCACTCTACATTTGCCTTTGAATATATTTGTCACTTTTGAAAATTTTTCTGAAAAAAACATTTTCTTGGCTCATTGTATTACCTGAAGGGAATGTGATTTTAAAATTTGCATTTGAAAGTATGTGCTTTTAACATACTACTTTATAGATGTCAGTATATGCTTGTTCTTAGAAGTAAAGGAACTCCTTTACAAATAATTTAACAACCATATTTTCATTACCTCACTCTGTTCTGAGCCTTTCTATGTCCTCAATGTTATACATTTTGAATGTTATGTGAAAAACTTAAAACATGGCATTTTTCTTGAATAATTTGTAATTTAATATCAGTATAGATTATATAAATGCATACATTAAAAATATATTCAATAACCAGCTCTAGTTGTATGATAATATAAAGCTGTTGAGCATTTCATAGAAAAAGGTCTATAATTTTTACAGATACGGTAATGATAGGTAAAACTGACATGGCACTTTAAAATTTAAGAAGTGATTCTCACAAAATCACTGAATCTGTGAAACACCCCCTGAGACCTCATGAGTATGTTTTTCCCATTTTACTGATGACCTCAGATCCAGGAAAGGTAAAAGATTGAATCAAATTTATACAATAAGCAGTAGATTCACATCAAGCTCTCAGTAAATCAAATCTTCCACTAAATTTAAAATGTTGAATTTCTTTGACATAAATACTCTAATTTGATCACTTCAACAACCCTATCAGAAAATAATAGTAGCTAGTATTGACTGAATGTATATTGTGTGGCAGGTGATATTCTATACTGTACTAATTCACTCACTTCACACAAAAACTCTACAAGAAAAGGTTCTATAAATCCTCAATTTAACAAATGAAAAACATGAGGCTCAGGGAATATAGGCAAACTGTCCACGATCACATAGATGCTAAGTATGAGAATTAGAATTCAGGCCCCAAGCGGGCCCGGGGGTTTAGCTCAGTGGTTGCACTGCAAGGTCCCGAGCTTGATTTTCAGTACCAAAACAAAAAAAAGAATTCAGACCCCAAGCCATGGGTTCCAACATTCATGATATTCTTCAACAGCGCACTCAGTAGGTTAAGAAGTGGGCTTGTGAGCCCAGGATTTAGCTCAGTGGTGCTGCCACCTGCCTCACAAGCACAAGGTCCTGAGTTCAATCCCCAGTACCAAAAAAGAAGAAATGGGCTTGTGAGGAAGAAGCTCCACCAGTCAAACCAGGCTGCAAAGACTCACCTTCCTGAGATGAGAGGCAGCAGAGATTAGAAAATATGTGAACAGGGACCATTTCTGCCATTCTGATGTAGAGATTATGAACTGGGTAGACTACAAGGGCTAACTCTATTTAAGGAAGTTAGTAAACCTGAAACACTACACTGATTTGAGAGAAAATTTAAAACCACTAAAAGATTTGAAATAGACCTTATAATCCCCCCAATATGTACCAATAAGAAAAAATAATACAAATCACTGAAAAAAGGTGACTACATATTTTTATGTTTTTTCCTTTTTCTCAAACAATCTTTACAGTTTAGCACCTCCTATCATTTTAAAAAACCTTTCTATGCAGTAGAGACTAAGAAAGGAAGATAATAAATCATGGTTCTCAGTAGTTTTCATACCATGATGCTATGGTGCTGGTTACTTTATTATACAGATCATCCTCAGAATCATATTAAAGTCAGCTAAAGGAAAGAACAACAAAATACCCTTTATCTGAATAAACTGCCAACCTAAACCTAAAGTACATGCTAAAAGTAGAATTCGCAATAAATATGAAAAAACCTAATTATACCAAGGGACAAAGGCAATGACAGCAAAATACTCATAAAAAGCAGTTTTGAGGGCTGGGGATTTAGCTCAGTGGTTCCAGCGCCTGTCTCACAAGTGCAAGGTTGGATCCTCGACACCAAAAAAAAAAAAAACAGTTTTGAAAAGCCCTATTAAATGAGGAAAGCCAACTCTAATGGATTTTTTTTTCATATTACTTAAACCAGGTCAGTAAGTACTAAGATGGGCTTACACTATGTTATTTTGTTCATTTTAATTTTTATTTCATCAAACCATAAATTCCTATGGAAATACTTTAGGCACATGCCCACAATAACTGGAATGCCTAACATTTTAGTGTAAGTATTTTTGTGTGACAAAACAAAAAGACCGTAGAATTCCTTCAAGCTTTTTGCTTATATCAACAGCTATTTTATGAGTTATCTCTGTGGCCATAAACTGCATGTGTGAAATATATTAAATGATCCCATGTGAAGATTCAGTGCATAAGACCAAGCACAGGTCTAAACTGCGTTCAGAACATCAAAATCAAGTTGAATTTCCTAGACTATAGCAATCACAAATTTTTCCTCCCAAAGCCATTACTGTTAAATATACCTTGACAAATTAAGTTCAAGTGTAACTACAATTAAAATATATGATTCAACTGAGCTATGACCTATTTTTCCTCTCAAAGCAAAAGGGAATTATGATTTAAATTATGTCTTAAATTTTTTCCATTCCAGTATCCTTCTAAAAGTTATTTTATCCTGGATTTAAAAAGCAAAATGTACTTAAGTGACATTTATTTGCTCTACAAGATAATTATTTACATACTGCTCAGAAGACAGATCAAATTTTATTAAATAATAATCATATTTGTTCATTTATTTTTAAACTACATACACCAAGAGGCATTCAGGAAAAAATAATCTCAATATGTAATACTGATATTAATAGTTATTACTAAGTCTAAAATTCAATTATAACTAATGATCTATACTTACAAGAAAACCAACAAACAACATGATGAATACAAAATTGACACACATATGGTTGAAAATACCCACCCCTGGCAGAAAGCTTTTTGGTGTTGATAATTTTGGCAGCATACTCTTGTCCAGTAGGGATTTTCATACATCTTCTCACCACTGAGAATGCCCCCCTGGAAACAAATCATTAGCAGGTCATCAACAGCATCAGATCTGATATCCCATTAAACATTTACAAAACCAGAGCATCTTTACTAATTTTAGTGAATTGTCAAATATCAGTGTAATTCAGTAACATGCAGAAAGTGAAAAATTTCTTCCAGGAAACCCAGATATTTTTTAATGTTGAGAAATAAAAAGTAAAATTTTATTTAACTGGGAGCACTCATTATTAGTCAACAAAATGAAAGGAACTGCTAATTATGATGGTTCTTGTTTGCACCGGAATTTGAAAAATATTTCACAATTCACACTCACACAGCACCAAATGCTCTGGGTAAACCCTGCACAGAGCAGAACTGAGAAGGAGCAGCAGAAATCTGCTGCCTATTTATTTTGGTAGGGGGAAATAATGAGGTTCCAAGTAAGTAAATATGGCGATTGTTTTCATTAAAATATTAATCTTGAGTGTGGTTTAACAAATCCTGCTAGGGCGATTTCTCTCTGCCCTCTTTGGGGTTGGGGGAGGGGAGAGACCTGAATTAAACTGCTCTTTCAACATATTCGCCATGCTTTAACAGCAGACAATATATAAGGGTATAATTTTCCTTACATTTAAAAATATGTACCTTTCCTCGAATTCAACTGTACAAACCAACAACTAATACGCAAACGCACCCCTTTCTTAACAGCTGAAACTAGCGATGGAAGAGTTGGGTTTGATGCTACATAAATCAACACTCAGGGCTTGGCTCCTAGTCCCTAGGCACATGTCTTCAGTGGATATCTGGTCCCCCTCCGTGACATCTCCAAACAGTTCTGCCACTTGAGCGCAAGAGATGGTTACAAGTTAGGCTACCCTTGGGCAGTGCTCTCCTGGTCTCCAGAGGGCTTTTCTGCTGCCTGGAGAAACAAATCCTCGCAGGGAGCGCAAAGACGCACTCTCAAATCCCAGGAAGAACGACGGTGAGGGAGTAATCTTGTGCTTAGAATAATAGCGGATATGGGGCAGGAGGGTGGGTTCGGTCGGGTGGCCCTTTTCCTGGACAGAACAACTAGAGGATGTGAAAGTGACTCTCCACCAAGACAAGTTGAACTTTCGGCATCAATAAAAATGGCACCGTCGGTGGCAACGGGTGCTTATCAGTGCGCGGGTCAGACCAGGAGGCATCTCTATTTACAGAAAATGTGATCTATGTGGCTCTCGTTTCCTCTCCACCCGCACAGCCCCGTGCGCGAACACAAGCAGCACACTTTGCAGGGTGACAGCTACAACTGCAGAGACCGTAATTCACCAAGTCTTTTGGGCAGGGATGGGGGGACGGGAGAGGGGCTGGGGATTCTAGCGCAGAGGCGTTAGTACTTAGTCCCCTCCCCTTCCGGAGACAGTGCCTTCCCCAGAGGGACTAACCGGGGATCCAGCCCCTAAACCGTACCCCCAATTCCCTAGCGCCGCGCCACTGGCCGGCGGTTTGGGGAAGACTAGACCCGCCCTCTGCTAGAAGGGGACGCGCAAGGGCGCTTACTTTCCGAGCTCCTCGAAAAGCTGGTACTCGTCGGTGAACCTGGTGCAGGTGGCGGTGGAGGCCATCCTCGGCGGGCGTTGGGGCAGGTGTGCGGCTTCCCCGGGACCGGCCCCGCGGCGTTGTCACCCAGGCCCGCTCACTTTCCTAGTCCCAAAGTCTCTTGCTCGCTCACCGGCGAGAAGGGCACGCAGGGGCGGGGCGCGCGGAGCTGACCGGAGGGCGGCGCGGGTCTCCTCCTCCGCCAGTGGGCCTGGCTCGCCTCCTCGGTTTCCAGACGATCTCTGCGGCCCCTTTCCAGCCCCTCTCCCAAAATGTCAGAGGCAAAGTCTTCCGGAAGAGAAAAGTGGGCCGGGCGGGAAGAGACCCGGCTGGGTGCTGGTCGCGCGGTAGCAAAACGATCCGCGGCAGGGCGAGAGGAGCCGGGGCGCACAGCCCCAGCCCGAGGCAGCTGTCGCGAGCGCGGCGCAGAGACTTCGCTGTCCAAGAGCCCGCGGGCTGGGGACTCTGCGAACGAAGAGTGCTGAGCCCCGACTGCCCAGCCGTTCCGTCTCCGCCCCCGGCACCGCCTCCCCGCCGGGCCCCTCCCTCCGCCCGTTCCCGAAGCCCCTTCCCCGCTGCCCCACACCTCCCTCTAGCGACTCTGGCCGCGTCCCTGCCTCCTTGATCTCGACTGGCGCACGCGATCCACTGGGACACCAGGTGGGAGGAGGGTGCGGGGGACGCCTGGAAAGAGCAGAGAGTGGAGCGAGGCTCTCGAGAGACTCGATTACACCTGCGAAGCGCGTTCAGCGCGAGCCCCGGCTGAAGGGGCGGGAGAACGCGCCACACGGGAGGCCCAGACTGGCTCGCCACCGAGGGCGGACGCGGGCGACCAGCGACCCGGGACGAAGGGACGAGGGCGGCGCGCGCCACGTTTCACTTCAGCTTTGCTGCCGACCACGGGCCACCTGCCCCGCTGTGTTCTGGGAGCGCTGTTCAGACCCTGGCCATCCCCACAGGCCTCTGCCTGGCCTCGAGTCTGCAGCAGGCCGGAGAGCACCCTGCCAGAGCGCCACACCTTCCTGCTCTCGGAGTAACTCCCCCAAACCCCGGGAAGTTCTGATAGTAAGCCTCATTCTCGCGAGATTTCCCGCCAGGGGCGGAGAAGCGGGAAGGTTGGGTGCCGGTCACGCGACCCAGTGGAGGCTGACGTCATTCTCATCACATGAAAGTGTCTGGCCTGCTTCTCTTTGCAAATAGGAAAGGAAAAGAAGAGGTCTTACCTGCAATGCTTTCGTGCGCGAAGATCCGGGCATATAGAGGCCCACGGGTCTACTCCGTGCCTCGTTATTTGAAAAACCACTTAACACAGTTTGAGACTGTAACCTGCTCATTAGCATATCTGTCATTGTTTTGCGTAAGCAGAATAATTATGCGTTACATTTCAAATAGAGAAATTGTTGCTGATTGCTAAAATAACTTCTAGATGGAACCTCTTTCCAGGGCTAGGTCTTTAATAAACTGTACCATTGCGAATTTAGAGGAAGTTTTATGAATGTCTTTTTCAGATGACTGCCTTTTATTCCACAGCACTGGACTCTAAAAACCTCGGATTTCCTTTTACTAATTTGCCCTTTCTTAGCCTCACGTCGCGAATTTCACAGCGGGAAGATAAAAAGAGAATTTGCAGACGAGGAAAATGTAAGGTTTAAAGGTGGTGTCGCTCACTCCCTGAGGCTATTAATAAATTACCTTGTGCAGGGTCACACATAATCCTAATTCCCTTATTTCCTGATCCAAGGAATGCTGTTCTGCCAATGATTAAGCACTTACTGAAGTACTCAGGTGTTCATAAAATTTTTTAATGCACATTTTTAATTTTAATTTGGTTGTTGATTTTGCAAATTTTGCCAACATCTCATATTCCCTCCCCCTCCCCACTAATATTATGTTAAATTATTCAATGTCTCCATGGCTGTAACCATGAAAATGTTATTTGTAAGCAAATGTATTTTACTATAGTCCCCTCACCCTTGGTTTAATTTGTATCACTTGTTAATTCTTACCGGACCTTCCGGTAGCTTGAGTACAGCCATGGAGGGTGTAAACCACACCAAGCCATCCAGCTATTGCACTCTCCTACCTGAAGAGCCCCTGGTCAGTTGCCATCACAGAACAGAAGAGCTTTTCACCCTTGAAACTGCTGTTCCTCTAGTTTGGATCTCTCGAATCTTACATGGTTTTGTGTTTAATGTTCATAAATCTTAATGTTTATTACAATAAAATTGAAAGTTGTATATGTCCTTATTCCAGCCATAAAGCAAGAATCACCTTGTGTCAAATGTAATGATGTAGGAAAAGATGACACCAAAATTACATAAAGGAAAGAAACGTGGTGTCTAAATATTAATTGTACTATAAATCAAAGTAAAAATACACTTTGGCCTTGTTTTTAAAAATTTATATAATTTACATATTTAGCAATATAGCTCCAAGTTATAGTGAAATAATGTAATATTTTCGGAATCTAAAACTGAATCAGGAAAAGAAAAATTAAAACAAGAATATAAAATTTTACAACTGTGAAGAAAATTGTTTCTTAAATATTCAAGTAACGAAGTCTACATAATTACAGTATTTATCTCAGTTATTTGAAGTACCAATAATTGTAAATGGTTATGATAACTGCAGTACAATAAAGGAAGCATAACTGAGTTTAATATTGCTGAATTATTACACAAATGTCTGCATTTTTATACAAACACTGGTTTCTTAATCTATATTGTCTCTGTTCTTTGATCCATACTTTGAACTCATAAAATATTTCTTCTTTAAACAAATATTTACAGTTATTTCTGAAGTTTGAATCTCCTTATGACACTAATCAGACCAGACTTTTTCTTTGAGTTCTAGTTCAACATTATTTCAGAAAGCTACAAAAGAGAGTTAAATTTTTTTTTTTTTTTTTGGTACCGGGGATAGAATTCAGGACCTTCCACTTGCCAGGCAGGCGGTAGAACCACTGAGCTAAATCCCCGGCCCCAATTAATTAAATTTTTAAAAGGTGTAGATCCATAAACATGAAGTAACTCTAAATGTTATTCTTCAGTTTAGTGCTACATGTATTTATACTTCATAACACTTGCTTGACTGACTGTTCCCATGAAGAAAGGAGGGAGGGGGTAAAAGGAAGAATTGTTGAAGAAAATGATGTTCATGAAACTAATGTAGTAAATAAATAAAATGAATGTTAATAATAGAAAAGATTTTCTTTTATTTCATGGAGTGCTAAAATAATTCATTTTTCCTGAAAAGGTTTAATAAGAAAATAAGATAACCAAACAACGAGAAAACAGCTTATTTCCATTACTTCCAAGTATGCTGATCCTCTGAATATATATATACCTAATGTTATTAAGAGAATTGTAGTACAGTGGATCCTTGACTTACAAACTTGATTGGTTCCTGATGGCTGATTGTAACTAAGTCAATACAGCTGAGACGTTCATGTCTTCCTGGGAACATGCTATAGATAACAAGAGGCAGATGATTCTTACATTAACCTAATTAACCTAAATTGTTCAAATGTCAGGCGGGTTATAACTTGAGGGTCCACTGTATTTTTTATTTTGAGCCAGGGACTCACCAACTCTAAATTGCCCAGCCTAGGTTCAGACTTGCTATCCTCCTGCCTTAGCTTCCCAGAGTTCTGGGATTACAAATGTGTGGCACCACACTCTGTTTATCATCAATCTTTATCTTCTAAGATATTAAAAATCTCAAAATATTTAATAGATTATAATGAGGTCTCCTTGTTTCTGTGTTTAATAGATCTTTTTAAATCCTTGAGTAACTTGACTTCTCTGTATCATTTCACATCCTTCACCTGAACTTCTTTCTCTCTCTTGGTTTCCATGATCATACCATATTCTCTATTCACAACTCCTCACCCACCCTGCAACATTTCTGCCTCATCTTTTCTGTAGCCTCATTCTTGGGCTTTTTCTCCATATTTACGGTAAATTATAGTGCTTTTGATACAGTCAGAAATGAGGAAATTGAAAGAGCCACTACTTTCATTCAGCTGTAGGCGGGACATATCTCTGGTGATTATCCATGTTGAAGCTTAGGAGGTTGGGATGCCCAAGGCGGCAGACCATTAGTTCTGACACCAGTGAGAGAGGGAACGAGAGCCACCTGGAATCAGAGGTGCCTGACCACAATGGGAGGCACCTGGAGTTAGAGGTGTCTGACCCTTTAAATACTGGAAGCTGAGTTGTATTGAAGCCCATCAAGGGTTTCTCCTCTTCCTCCTCCTTTTGCCCTTTTGCCCTTTTGCCCTTTTGCCCTTTTGCCCTTTTGCCCTTTTGCCCTTTTGCCCTTTTGCCCTTTTGCCCTTTTGCCCTCTTGCCCTTTTGCCCATTAGCCCATTAGCCCATTAGCCCTTCTGCCCTTCTGGCTGTTCTTGCTGGTCTGCTTGTTCCTGTGATCTTCAATAAACATAGCTACTTACTGCTTACTACAAGGTGTACACTTGGCGATTCTTTTCTTATTGTACACAAGAACCTGGACTATTTTGTCCCATTCAACTGTAACACTTAATGATTTCATCTTTTTTTTTATGGTACTGGGGATCAAACTCGGGACCCTGCACTTTCCAGCAGGTGGTATAATGATTTCATCTTTGATTTCCCTTTTGCTTATTCACATCCCTTTCCTGGTCTGTCTTAATAACTCATTATCTTTATTGTCCATCTCAAATGTGGCTCTCCACGTGTAGACACAGGACAAAAATGTGGGGAAAGGGGGTTCTACTGAGACAATGCTCCTATATATAGAGGTAACATTAAAGAAAAAAAATTTTTCAGTGCCACTTGCTAAAGCACAGTAATACTAATTTTATGCAGGGCTGTCACAATGCCATTGAAACCACTGCAATAGGATTTTGCAATAGGGGACAGAGAGTGGGCACAACTTCCAATACAAGGAAAAGGAAGAATGTATAGCTAAGAAGGGAGGGTGGTAGGTGGGAGGGGTAAATGAGGATGAAAATTACTAGAAGGACACCTCAGTGCTAAGTAAGGGGATGTTCTAGGTAAAATGACCTAATAGTGTTCTTGCTGAAAGCAGGCTGGAGAATTCTGGATAAACCAACATAGCATATAAAATTGTTAAAATTTTGAGGTTTTTTTAGGGGGGTACCAGGGATTGAACTCAGGACCTTGATCTTTTGAAGCAGGTGGTGGAACCACTGAGGTAAATCTCCAGTCCTAAAATTGTTAAAATTGGCCAACGCAGGGCTGGTGATTTAGCTTAGTGACACCGTGCCTGCCTCATAACTGCAAGGTCCAAAAACAAAACAAACAAACAAAAAATTGGACAATGCAAAGGACATGCAAGTATACAGGTGAGGGTGGGAAAGAGGATTCAGAGGAGCCTCAAAAAATTTGGTCCAGGAAAGAGACTCAGCAAATAAGTAGGGGAGGCAGGAGAAAAACAAAAACACCATGCAACATGTGCCTTCCAGCAATGCCTAGCCTCAGCCCAACTCCAGGGAGCTCAGGAGCATATACACATTATACCAGTTTTATTCCGTGGAAAGCAAGGGCCTACTTCTTCACCAGTTAGTCACTGATTGCTGTCTTCGTTATTTCTTGTTGCTGAGACAAAACACCGAACACCCAGAAGCTAAAAGAGGTGAGGTTTATTTTGGTTCACAGTTTGTAGAGGTTTCAGTCCATAGTCTGCTGGCTTCATGGCAAAGTGGCATGGGGGAGGGGCACGGCAGAGTTGAAAGAGTCCGTGCCAGGACAGGCAGGAAACAGTAAGCTGTCAAGGGTCAGGGAGGGACACATATACATACATTTCCAGATCATGCCCCAAGTGACCCACTTCTTCCACCAGTCTTTTTTTTCCCCCCACCAGTCTTCACCCCCTGACATCACACCTAGCTAATCCAGTGGTGGACTAATCCAGTGAGGAGTACCACAAATGATCCAGTCACCACGACAAAGTCTCACCTATGAGCACATGAGACTTTGGGGGGACATCTTGATAGAAACCCTAACAATTGTCATGTGACACTCGGCTGAGGTATTAAACTCCCATTAGACTAAGAGGTCAGCCCTCATTCCTTGTGGACAAAACATCTCCAGTAATTCCGGGATAAGCCACTAAGGAAGCAGTCGTAGGTCAGGATGTCCCAAGAAAAGATCACAGGATTCGGTGTGAGCGCAAACTGAAGTGTGCATACAGAACTGTAATTCCGAAGAATGGGAAGGGAAGCAGGAAGAGACTCACTAGACAGCCAAATGTTAATGGCTTGAAAACTAGTATCTCCAGCTCAGATCTTTCCCTGAGTTTCAGACACATGTTGTCAGCTCCTTATTGCAAATTTCCTCTGTATAGCAGACATCTCTGTCCAGTATTAGCAGGCTATAATTGGAACAAGCTTCTTGCACCTCCATAATTCGGTTGTATTACATTAAAATTAACAGGGGTCTGCTGAGTTCTCTTCCAACCAAGGTCATCTGACTCCATCTAAATTCTTCCCCTTTGAATTAACAATTTGTTCTCGTCTGCAAAAGATAATGCTAGCACCCTCATTCTTTAGTCCTGCTTATGATACTTGTTATCAGCAGTTGTCCCAAGGCCTGCCCAGCTTCCCTACTTCCCACACTTATAATGAATAAACACTGGATGTCCTTGGTGTCTCTGTCATTAAGATCCAGCTTCTCTTGAGTCTCTGTCTCTGTGTCTTTTGTCCCCTCTCTCTTTCCTATCTCAAGGACATAGTACTGGCTCACAGGAGAGGGAGACTCATTGCTGGAGTTTTTGGTAACACCTTTTATAATTGACGCCCAATGTGGGTGTAAGTTGAACCCACAGGTGACTCCGCATGTTACTCTGCTTTTCCTCCAAATGTCCACCTCCTTCATAACTCAGTGATTTTGAGGGTCATCTGACATAATCCTTCAGCCATACTCCCACAGCCAATCACGAGCCTGTACCTCATACCATTCCCATTCCCATTGCCATTCTCACAGCCAAGTCTTCAGTTTAGGCCACCATCCTGTCTCACTTGGATTCAGGCATGAGGTCAAGCTTCTCCAGTGAATTCACACAAAAGAAATCTAATATGTCTCCTCTCAGTTTAGATATCCTTATTAGCTCCCCATATATTCTTAGGGAAAAAGTCCAAAAGCTCTAGTAATTCTATTTGACATTCCCAAGTCTGAGCCCTGCTTAGTTTCATACACATCCCTGGTCCCCACCTCATCTCCTAAGTCTTCAGCATTTCTAGAATTATCTATCCACTTCTTTCCATTTCTCTTCATTGGTATTCTCCGCCCAACTGTACTCTTCCCTCACCCAGGTTGCCAAACAGCCTTCTAACTGCACCAATACTTATGTTCTTTTCCCTCTCCTATACTTAGCTGAGAGAATAATCTTTGAAAATAAATCTGATTCCATCATTCCTTTGCTGAAATTTTCAATCATTTCTCTAGTGATCTCAAAATAGAGACCAAAGTCTTTTATGTTTCAGAAAACCCTACATGATCTTTTTCTGTTTCTTATATCTTATATAAGAAGCCTTTTCTATCCCCACAGTTATAAAGACATTTTCCAATACTTTCTCTTAATATTGCTATATCATTCTAGCAGTAGTATTTAAACCTGTCTGAAATTTATTGTTGTGGATGGTGTAAGGCAAATATCTATTTTAATTTTCTTCCCAAATGGATCATGTGTTAGCTTTGTGTTAACATAATAAAAATTAGCTTTAAAAAAAGGAAAGGTTTAGTATTTTGGCTCACATTTTGAGAAATTCAGTCCATGCTCAGTTGGCCTCATTGCTTTTGGGCCAGTAGCAGGGTGGTAGCATGTGGCAGAGGAAGCTAGCTGCTTACCTCATGGTGGGAAGGAAGTGAAAAACAGAGAGTGAGGATGGGCTAGGATCCAATATCCCTTGTAGGGTCATGTTCCCCAAGACCTAACCTTCCACTGGGCCCCACCTCCTATAGCATCTCCTACTTCCCAACAGTACCATAGGTTAGAGCCAAGCCAACACGTGGACCTTGGATGACATTCAACATACAACCTACAGTAGATAGCTTCAGTTTTGCCATTCTTTTCCATTCATTAGAAAGATTTTTTTAAAGTTATATATTCATTTATACATGAGATTGCTTTATTACTCTCTACTATGTTTTATTCATCCACTTTTCTATCCCTATGCCAATAGTCTTTTCTTAATTCATGTAACTTTAGAGAAAGGCAGCATCTCCCTCATCCTAGATTTTCAAAGCTTAACTTTTTATAAAAACCAATGGCTTAGACTTTAAACTTGAAAATTGATTCCTAGCCGGGTAGGAGCCGGTGCCCAGGCTTGATGTTTTGCTATGTATCTGGTAAACAATACAAACTTACTCAGAACAGATTTTAGAATGTATTCTTTTTTTTTTTTTTTTTTTTTTTTTTTGGTCCCAGGGATCAAACTAGGGACCTTGCGCTTGCACAGCAGGCACCAGAACCACTGAGCTAAATCCTGGGCCCTAGAATGTATTCTTTAATCTATTCTCACCACATCTGTAGAAATACAGTAACTCTACTCCGTTTACGTATTGAGAACCCCAGTTAATCAAGGCCACTGATATTTCCTATTCTTATATTTTTTGTTTCCCAGAGTTGTTTATAGACTTGACCATTCATTCCTTCAAAAACTAAAAAGCAGTTTTAAAATTCTGTTTGCCCTTGGGGCCGGGATTTAGCTCAGAGGTTTGGGTGCCTGCCTTGCAAGCGCAAGGTCCTGAGTTTGATCCCAGGTACCAAAAAATAAAAACAAAAAATAAAATTGTTTCCCCAATCCCATAATGCATGTGGCTAAACCTTTCCACAATGATCTGTTCCATCCTGCTACAGAAATAGGGTTGGAGCGCTGAATACATATGAGGCATAATCAAAACATACAACTAATGTTTACATTTTAAAACATTTATTACAGGAAAAGACACATTGCCTTTAATCTTCCTACTGTCTCTTGTTTTGAACATATTTATCGCATTTTTCTTGCCACTTCCTGAGTAGTTCTGGAAGTCCTCTCTTGTGACTGTGAGCATCTTTTGCACTATTTTCCTGAACAGATTCAAACCATTTACCTTTCATGGTCATTTTGACTTTGTGGAAGAGCCACAAATAGCACAGTGCCAGATCCAGTGAATAAGGTAGACAAGGATATACTTTAATACTTTTATTTAATGCAGAAATTGCCATAACAATTTGATCAATGAAGGGTGGTCATAAAATACGGCTATGTTTAAATTTAAAATGTATTATAGCAAAAGACACATTGCCTTTAATCTTTCTCAAAATACTCCCCCTTGTTTTGAACATAGTATCCCATTATTTTGGCAATGTGTCTTTTCCTGTGATAAGTTTGTTTTTTTAATTTAAACGTTCACAATATCTCTTGATTACCCTTGTAGCTAAAATACATATACCAGATTTTCCTGTCTTGAAATTAGGATTTTTGGTGAAAGAATGGAAGCAGAAGTGGTGTATGCTACTTCTAGACCTCATCCATGGAAACCCCATGCATGTTCTTCAATGTTCTTCACAATTTCTGAATGACTGGGATGGTAATTTCCAGGGAAACCTTGCAAGTATCACTTCAAAAACTGTAGAACCACTGTCAGCCTTGGTAGAGACTTCACAGACCAAAGCATGCTAAGCAAGCACTCTGTCACTGAGTTACATGCCCGGCCGGTAAAAAATTCTGAACATCAGAAGTCCTGTACAAATGTAATTTATAAATCCAATTACAATTAATGAATAAAAGGATGTAAGTGATTTGGGTTATGGCTATATTGTATTTTTTTCATATCATGTAGTTTCCTGTCATGTGGTAACTGAAAGTTAGATATTCTGTTGGAGAATCTCCCACTCCAGGCAGCAGAAGTCTGTATACAGCACAAGTTACATGAATAAAAGAACCAGTTTACCATTCTTACTCCCTACTTTCCACACTCCACACACATCATTTCCATTCAATAAAGGAAATAGATATTTAGAGGTTTTAGAAGTTGTAACAATATCACTGAAAGAGCTGTGCACATTTTTCTTTAAGTCTCTCTCACTTATAGTGCTTTTTGAATTCTTTTGTTATACCCATAGGAGAAGGAGCTTCAACTAATAGCTTATTGTAAGCAAAACCTGTTTTCACAACTGCTAAGTTTAACAGTGAAGGTGTGCTCTCCACTCAAGAGGGAAAGAGGCCTTTTTGAAGGTGGAGCCAATTAAACTGGGTGAGTTGTTAAAGAAAACAGTAATAGAAAACCAAACAAAGTAACCAAATGCCCTGCAGCTTAACTGTGAAAAGTGTTATTAATTTTGCAACACTTTTTAAAATAAATTGTTTGTGTGCACATGCCTGTGTTTCTTAGGCCAGGCACTCTAAGAATATAACACACAGGAAAATAACGCCCCTAAGTATTCTAAGAATATAATACATGGAAAAATAACATCCTCACTTTTACAGGGATAACTTTTGAGTGGAACACGTAGGTACGTAATGAATTTTTCATGAAAAATTAAATGGTATAAAGGAAGTGATATAGGGGGAAGAGATATAACTCCCAAACCTGCAAGGTATCCGAAACACGAATTTGTGTTTTCTAAAATTGAAGAATGAATTCTAGGAACAACAGAGGTTAAGAGTAGGAAGAATTTATTGAGAGAAAGAAAGTTTCTTTCAAAGAGAGACAGAAGGGGGACTGGAAAATGGGTTTCCCATCCACTCTACTTTTCAAAGATGTTTTATACAGCAAAGCCATGTGGTGAGGTGGGTACAAAGTGGGACAACACTATAAAATCCAGTGGAAATTTACAAGGTGGGCATGAGGTGGGATGAAACAATGACCAACCAATAAGGTTATAAATACAGACAGCCAGGTAATATTGATTAAATGGGGGTCAAATGAGAAAACAAGTCAGATGCAAGAAATTTCCTGTTTAGAATATCAATCACTGCTATCTATCCCTAGGGGAAGTAGTACTTCTTTTCCTTTTTATTTTATTTTATTGGTACATTTTAGGTATCCAATACAATGACATTCATCATTGGAAATTTGCACCTTTACATAATCTCTCTTGGTTCTTATTTTTCCCCCTTCCCCTGCCCTCCCTTCAACCCCGCCATCCCTCCCTATTTACAAAGACTTTGTTTCCATTTTTCCATTTTCTCATATTAATTCCATTCCCTTCTTTCCTTTCCCCTACACCTCCCACTTCC
>NW_004624867.1:353644-381579 GCF_000247695.1 Heterocephalus glaber
GGCTTTCAGTTTTTGACCATTTAGTATGATATTGTTTGCTGGTTTTTCATTGGTGGCTTTTATCAGGTTGATGTAGAGACTGTCTATTTGAAATTTTTGTAGGGTTTTTATCATGAATATATGTTGTATTTTGTTGAATACATTTTCTACATCTATGGAGATGATCACATGGTTTTTTATCCTTGGCCCTATTAATATAGTGTGTTACATTTATTGATTTGCATATGTTGAACCATTCCTGCATCCCTACAATAAATCCCACTTGGTCAGGTTGTATGATCTTCTTGATCATTGTCTGTATTCTGTTTGTCAGTATCTTATTGAGTATATTTGCATCTATGTTAATTAGTGAGATTGGCTTATAGTTCCCTTTTTTGTTTGGGTCTTTTTATGTTTTGGGGATCAAGTTGATGCTTGCTTCCAACAATGAATTTGGGAGTATTGCTTCCCTTTCAGTTCCTTTGAAGAGTTTAAACAGTAGTGGCAATACTTTCCTAAATGTCTTGTAGAGTTCAGCACTGAAGCCATCAGGTCCTGGGCTTTTTTTCATTGGTAAGTTTTAAATTTTGTTGGTTAATATTGGGTTGTTTAGAATATTTAGCTCTTCTTCTTTCAACTTTGGTAATTCATATGTATCTAGGAATCTGTGGATTTCTTCTGTGTTTTTCATCTTATTGGTGTATAGTTTCTCAAAGTAGGTACTGATGATCCTCTGGATTTCTGCTGTAATTTCACCCTTCTCATTCCTAATTGCATGGATTTGGGTCTTTTCTTACATTTTTTGATAAGGTTGGCTAAGGGTTTGTCAATTTTGTTTATTCTTTTGAAGAACCAACTGTTTGTTTCACTGATTTTTTTGTATCTTTCTCTTAGTCTCCATTGCATTGATTTCTGCTTGGATGTTTATAATTTCCTTCCTTGTATGAGCTTTGGGTTTGTCATCCTCTTCTTTTTCTAGAAGCTTGAGATTCAGGTTGTTTAATTGCACTCGCTCTGTTTTTCTAATATGCGTATTCACTGCTATGAATTTCCCTCATAAGACTGTTTTCCTAGTGTCCCATAGATTCCAATATGTTGTATTGGAATCGTCACTTAATTGTAGAAACTGTCTGATTTGTTCTTTAATTTCCTCTGTGAGCCTTGGTCATTCAGAAATGTGTTGTGTGTTATCTGTGTCTGCTCTAGAGTTATTAATCGTGTCTTGTACTATTTACACGATCTCTCTTGTTATCTGAGAAATTATTTCTGATTTCATTTTTTCCAGATCCTCTTTTATTGCCAGTTGAGGGAGTCCATGTGGTTGAGTATCAGATTGTTCTATCTCTTTGCTCTTGGGGTTGCCTTAGGTGATCTGGAACTCTTGTTTTGAGACTTGTTTACGTGTCTTCTCATTTCAACAGATGCAGCCTGCTGCGCTTTTGTTGGGGCAAATTTTGCTCACTCAGTCGTCTTCAATTCTCAGCAAGCCACCCAGCGGGCTTTTTTCTGCTACTCACCACTGCATCAATTCCTGGGTTCAGAATGTTGGCCTTCTGGATCCCTGAGCTGACTTGTTGCCCAGGTAGTGTACTGGTTGGTACCTGTGCACACTTGGGGTGGTATCTCAGCATGCCTCTGGCTAGGGCCTGCCCCCCTACCTAGCTGTTGTCTTTGGCTGGGGGCTGTACACCCAAATCGCTAGTGTCTGAGTAGGCTTCTGGGTAGGGTCTGCGTGCACTTACAGATGGAATCTGGCCAGGCCTCTGGCTGTTGCTTGTTTCCCTGTGCAGCTCTTTTTCAGGTAGGCCTTTGGCTGGGGCCTGTGGGTCCAAGTGGCTGGGGTTGGGGTGAGCCCCTGGTTGGGGACTGCCCATGGCATGACACTCCTGTCCACACTGGGTTCTCACTGGGATGTTCATGCAGTTACTGACGGTCATATCAGGGCAGGGCTCTGGCTGTTGCTTGTGTGCCTGTGCAGCTCTTTTCCAGGTGGGTCTTTGGGCCTGTGGGTCCAAGCACCTGGGGTCAGGATAGAGGCCTAGGTGGACCTGCCTGCAGCCACCCCACTCTGGTCCACATGGGCTTCCCCCTGGGATTTGCGTTCACTTAGAAATTTTCTTTTATGGCTAAAACAGTTTATTTCTGTATGTTCCCTGTGGTTCACTGTCCAACTGAATTGAATATAATATTATCTACTTTCTTCTTCCAAGGCTCTTATTAATCAGTTTTGGTCATACTTTAATTCCTGGCTGTAATACAGGATTACAGCCTTTTTTAAATGTAATAGATATTCATATAGCACCTATGATGTGTCAGGTATTTTATCAATTGACATCTACTGAAGGTTCTACAATCCCCAGAGAAGTCCTAGCCTGCAGGCATTGTGGTGAGATGTGTGGGATCCATAGTCCGTGTCTTCTGCCCTAGACCTTGTGTTCTCTCCGCAGGACCAATATTCTTCCCTTTGCTGTGGCAACTTCACAAGGGTTTAAACACCTTTAGAAAAGAAAGTCCTATCCTGTTCAGAGCATAAAATGAATTCAGGCCCATATGCTCAATGCCATTATACTTTCACTGTAATGCATTAAATACTCCTAGCAACAAGAGTTCAAAGTCCTTTCTAGTTAATCATTTCATGCTTACTGTCTGCTAGTGGTCAGGAAAAGTTATAGGGCATAATCCTAGTGAGATAATATTTTACTGTAAGTGTAAGGCTTTTAATCCCTGTTACTGTGACCAGAGGACATTTAACATGGGTAACATGAAACAAATGGGTATGTAATGCATGATTTTAAGTGATTTGAGGGAGGAGAGATGGACAGAAGCAAGAGAGATGATTTTAGAGAATAGTGTCAAAAGCTAAATTGAGAGGGACACTTTGACAAGCAGACTAAAAATAATTTTCTTTATTTTTCCAATATTGTTTTAGAGTTAATTTATCATAAAAGTTATTCTATCAGTTTAGCTATCAATTCCCTACTGGCTCTATTAATAATTCTCTCTTCCTTAAAAGCTTTTTTTCTTTTGGAGATTTCAAGAGCACCTACATTATTATTAATTTCTAATGTAGTCCATTTGTAGAGGCATGTAACAAATAAAGACTGTGCCGGGGCCAGGGATTTAGCTCAGTGGTTCCACCGCCTGCATCACAAGGTCCCAAGTTCGATCCCTGGTACCAAAAAAAAAAAAAAAATACTGTGCCAGAAAAAACAAGCAGCATGTGACCTAACAGAGGAGCATTCAGTGAGAGAGAAGACATTAACTGACATACAATGGCAAAGAAATATAGGAGACCATGGAGGATTAGTGATCAGAAGTAAGCGCCAAAGATGTATAATAATGTGCATATGAAGAAATTTAATATATCCTGGTGCGTGGTTCCCCAAAATAGAGATAATTTATGTGAATTGACTAAGGCACAGCTTCCCTCCCCCCTCTACTTTCTTCTGGAATTTATTCTGAACACATAGGATCACAGTCTATGCCTTTGCTCATGCTGCAGAAGCTTGGTTTCCCTTTTCTAAGAATCCAAGTAGTTCTCATTCTTTAACTCTCAGTTTAAATTTCACTTCCTGAGCACTCGAGTTAAGTGCCTGTCCCTCTACATATCCTTCCCAGTGGGCCCTTGTGCTCTTCTGCATTTTGTTTTGCTTTCTGCTTATAAGTTTGTCTTCTCTGATACCTTACAAAGACACTTAACTTGCCTTTGTACATTCGTGGCACTTGAAAGAGTAGCTCAAAACTAGTAAGCATTTGATATTACTTGTTCAACACAGACTAACGTGTAGGGTGTAGGTCAAAGCATTAAAAGATAAATGTGAAGGTCTCTATATATGCATTCACTTGTATAGTGTTTAGTTCATTTAGGCTACTCTCACAATTTCAAGAAAAGTAATTGCTTTTCATTGCATCATGCGACTGTTGGGAGAATCACATAAAGGGTGGGAAAGTATATTATGAGCTTCAGAACACTACAGATATCCAATCTTGTTTTTAATTTTTAAATTTTTTATTGTACATGTGTGTAGTACATAATGATTACATTTATCAAATGGAGCTGATACATGTAAATAATGCATCTTAATTCTTTTTACTTCACATTCCTCCCCTTCCCTCCCTCCCTTGATCCTCTTTCCACTTGCAAAAGACCTATCTCCCTGGCTTTATGAAATGAACTGTGACTTGATCACATCACACAACGGTTTCTTCTCATAACTACAACAGCTTTTCTTTATTCCTATGATGTCTTTTTAAAATTTCTTTGAAAATTGCCCCATGGAGAAATGAAGTCTAGTTCTGACCCCCTCTATCCTCATACCTCTATCTTCACACCTCTCTGCTCCTCTGGAATTTTGACTGGCCTTATGACTTTCTCATAGCTGACAGCATGGGTAGTAAGGCCAAAAGCTTCCAAATGGCCTTCTGCAGTGTTGTTCTCACAATGCTTCCCCCAAATTCTGGCTACCATGTTGTGAAAAGCCCAAGCCACGTGGAGAGGACAGTTGGAAATCCTAGGGTGGACAGGTGCAACTAGGCTGTCATTCAGCCATCCCACCCCAAGAGTGTGCCATGTGTGTGAGGAAACCACCAAATCGTTCTAATCTAAGCATTCCAGTCATCCCAACCATGGCCCTACCCATTGTGAAACAGAGAAGAGCCAGCCCTACTGTGGCCTTTCTGAATTCTCGGCTCCACAGACTACATCAACATAATAGATTTTTTGTTGTTTTATGCCACTAAGTCACGGAGTGGTTTATTACATGTAACAAACAACTGGAGAAACTCCTCAGATGTATTATGTGTCTTATTTATTCATTACAGGCTAGGTAACACTGATATTTAAAAAAAAAAAGTAGTCTCTGGGTCAAAAGGAAGGCTCATGTCATCCTAGATACTCAAGCACTCAAGCTAATGAATATTACCTATCACTTGAGTAGCAAGCAAATAGATTTCTGGAGGATCTTATACCAGTCATTAAATGCACAGCCTGGAAAAGACACATCACTTAGGCTTATTGGTCAGAACTAAGCACCTGGTTCCTCCCACCTAAAAAGGTGCCAGAAGCATTAGTCCTGCTGTGAACTCAGGAAGAAGAGAGCCAGACATGTTTGATGTGTAGCACTAATAACTACTATAAGGGCTCTTTCAAAGACATTCTGTTCCTGGACTTCCCTTACATCAACCAGCTTCTGTCCTGTGTCACCTGTGTCAGCCAATCTTCCTTTTGAAGGCCAGTGGCTTTTTAATGTCACTGTTTCACTATGTGTGAACTAGATCTGCATCTTTCTACAGCCCCTCCTGCACATTATCTGTATATAAAGCAGTGGCTGTGAGGGTCTCCATGACAACCAAGACTATCTAGTGCTTTTGCTAACCCCCAATCATCGTAGGGCATATTTTCTTCTCTCCCCTGCCTCCTTTTTTGCCTTGTTTTTATCAAAGCCAAAATCAGGCTCATCTAGAAGGCTCATCATTCCTGTTTCACCTCAAATAAAAAGTGTGACCTGGACTCACATCTCTGGGCTAAAAATTACTCATATGTGGTATCAATTGAAGATATCTATAAAGAATAAAAGGAGGAATGGAAAATAACAGAAATGTAAGAAGGAAGAAAGGATTTTTTTTAAATGAGAAGATATTTTGATAGAAAGCAAAGATGGTAAATAGTGTGCTTTTGGTTTTGTTTTCTGAGGCAGGGTCTTGCAATCCTGCCTCAGCCTCCTGAGTGCTGGGAATACAGGCAAGCACCACCATCCCTGGAACAGATTCTTGACTAGGTAATATTTTGAAATTCAGAACTCTTGCATATAAAATGAAGAACTATAATCCTTCTACCTAAGAGGGTAGTTGTAAAGATAATATTAACTACCTTAATTAATTAACCAAGTAGGTATGCCTTAAAACCAAAAGTGTCATTCAATTTCAGAGTCAGAATTACATTCATTTTAAGCAAACACAAGAACTGTGGCTGCTGTTAAAGAGTCTGATGGCTTTTGCAGGTCAGTGAAAAGTTTTAGGAATTCCCAGCCCATAAAATGGCTCAACTCAGCTTTTTGACTTGTAGGTATAAGGTGGTGAATGACAGCATAATTACACCTGGCAATGTGATACTACCAATTGAGCAGGTTGGGTGAAGTCTAGGCAAAGGCAAGAAGCATACTCCTCTGATGAAAGCCTTCTAACAGGACCAGTGACCTAAATACACTTCTATTCATCCACATCCTTCTCCTGAGTAGTTAGCAAAATTTGACTGAACTTATTTAGCAATTTTTTAAAACGTACTCTTTAGAATTCAAGAACTTTATTTTTTTACATTAAAAATTATTTTAATGACAGACATGGAGTAAAAATTGACAAGTTTGCTAGATAATTAACTTCTACCAAAAAACTGTTATTGTTATATATTTATTTTATTTTGCTGTGGATATAAAGTGGGGTTATAATTTTAGAATACAATGCAGAATGATTAGCTAAAGCTAAGTAACACATCTTTCATTTCAAATATTTAACATTTTTTTCTGAGGAGAACATTTGAAGCATACTCTCAGTAACACTGCTCAATAATTGTCTACAACAGTTTTTCATCTGGGATCTCCTGCTACTCTTTCATTACTCTTAATGAATCTTTTTTCCCAATTTCTAAGTGTGACTACTTCCCTTTTGTTATTGTTTGTTTGTTTTTGTTGTTGTTGTTGTTTTTGTTTTTTGAGACAGGGTCTCACTATATACTTTGGGCTGGTCTTGAACTGACTATGTAGCCCAGCTTGGCCTCAAACTTACAGTGAACCTCCTGCATCAGCATCCTGAGTGCTAGGATTACAGGCATGCACCACCATGCCTGGCTCTCCTAGTTTCGATAATCTGTTTGCATCCATTAAAATGTCTTCAACCAGCCAAGCTTCCAGGGTGACATGCAAAAGTATACTTTGAGTCCTGGCCTCTCCCACAAGTTCTAACCTCATATTTCTACCTGCTTACTAACGACAATACTAATAACAAAAATGAGAATAGTTTTACATGAACTATTTCAATCAATCCATTCAGAAACTTGTATTTTGGTACTAAACTTTATGTCCATTTTACAGATAAAGAAACTGAGTATTATGGTTTACAGGTAGATGTCCCCTGAGAGCCTCATGTTACCACAGGCAGAGCTTTTGGAAGGTGATTGAATTATGCAGGCTAATAGCAGACGTGCTGTAGGTCCTGGTCAGAAGATGTGGATCACTGAGGGGTTTGCCTGGAGGGGTTTATCTCCTTCTCCAGCTCCTCCCTTCCTGGCCACCATGATGTGAGCAGCTTTCTTCCACCCAGGCCCTTCCACTGCGCAGCTTCCACTTGAGTCTGTCAAACATAGACTGAAACTTTGTGAGCCAAAATAAGCCTTGTCTCCTTTATATTATGGGTAGTGGGTGTTTTATTTCAGCAATGAGAAAGTGACTGAGACTTGGGAAGATTATGTAATTTACTCAAATATATAGAAGGGAAGCACTGAAGCCAGGTGTTGTTTTACTTCAGAGCCTGATGTCTTTGCCCTGTGCTTTACTTTTATTTTTCTTAAAATGCCAGCATTTCAAAATTAAGACATCTAAATCCAAAAATCTAAAACCAACATCTTGTTTTCTCTTCACTGTTTCTGTCAATGTTATTAATGTTTCATTAATCACTCAAACCTTAAGCCTTGGAACTACTATGAACTTTGTCTACCCTTCACTTTTTCTTCATGCCTATCCCAATACAATTTAGATGTCTTCCTCAAAGCACAGGTCCATCATTCTATTCTATAAACTCAAGTCCAGACTCCTTAGCATGATGTCACAAGCATTTACTTGATTTTACCACAGATTCATTTTACAATAACCCTTTGTAAGAAATCTAACTGAGTGGCACATATCCATAATCCTAGCACTGTGGGAGGCTGAGATAAGAAGATTGCAAGTTCAAGCCCATCCTGGATAATTTAGCAGCTTAGTGAGACCCTGTCTCAAGATCAAAAATGAAAAGGGGGCCAGGGGTACTGGGAATGTAGCACAAGAAAAGATAGAAGGAAAAAAAGAAATCCAACTGAGCACATTCAATCACTATTTCTTGAACAGTCTTCTGCTCTGCCTTTTTTTCATGTCACTAAATAAAAATCTAAGAATACCCCTCCTCTATTTAATGAGATCCTATCCATCAGTTAGAGGCCAAGTCAAATGCTACCTACTTCCTCCATGACCCCTGTCTTCATCTTCCAAGTAAAAAAAATGCCAGCCTCTACTCTGATCTCTTTAATTTTGTTTATACCATTGTGAATGTGTTTATCTGGTGCCAGTTTAAACTCTGCTTTTATGTAGTTTCTCATTTTCTACTCCAACACTGTAATCCAAGTAGGGTAATGACTTATTTTGTGTATCTTTGTGTTTCTCAGAGTATCTAACGATATTTTGCATCCATAATAGAACATCAACAAGTATTGTTTGTATGAAGAAGAACAAGGAACTCAGACAGAGATATCTTCAGAAAGATACCATATAAATCGTAGAAATGAATAATTTCTAAAGATTGAAATGACATTTTTACATGCTTTGTATAAACTGTACCGTATATCCCAGCATACATTAGTCATCAGCAACTATGTTCATTTATTTACCTTCCAAAAGCTGTAACTTCAACAGAAAGGAACTTTGTTTTGGAGAGCCTGTCTTAATTAAAGAGTATTTGCTGGCTGTCTTACAGTCAACACTGGAGAGAAAGAAGCACTCATTTCCAACTTTTTCTGCATTACTTAATATAACTATGCTTCATGCCAAAAGGGAAAAAAATGTCTACTTTGTGTCAAATGGTAAATTAAATTGCTTGGCTTATCACGGAGTTGAAAACTAAGCTACAAATTTCAACATAATAAAACAGCATTTGAGGCATGTGATGTTAAAAATAAATGCTTCTGGGGCTGAGGACGTAGCTTGGTGATGCCACATCTGCCTGACAGTGCAAGGTCCTGAGTTCAATCCCCAGTAATGGAAACAAAATGCTTTGGTATGTTTTCATCCAGTCCTCTATTCTAAGACATACCAACATATTCAATATAAAGCCAGAAAAACCTATATAGCAACTTGAAAACTAAAACGAAAGTATCATATATCGCTCTTTGTTGTATTATATGTCTTAAACATTTCAGGGTTTTGCTTTTTTTAAAAAAATATTTCATACAGAAATATTGTAAAGCCACTGTCTTCTTGAGAAGACCTTTTGTTGAGAATGGTGAAACAGAAGAGAAGGCAGGAGTTCATGGAAAGCCCATATATGATGCATGAATTTCACAAAGTCTCTGGACCTTTGTACCCCAAAGTGCCTCAACAACTGATCAACTCTATATTTACCCTGTGGCCACTGCCAGAAAAATTTTTATTTGATAAAATTGTAGCTAGGATCTACAATAGGTGTAATGTTTCTTAATATCACAGCTCTTTAATGATTTGAAAGCAACTACGACATCGCTCTTCCACACAAAGTGTTCTGAGATGGGGGCTTACATTAAGTCCAGCATTAAAAGATTTAATTATTTCAAGGCCAAGGATTTAGCTCAGCAGCACTGCGCCTGCCTTGCAAGTACAAGGTCCTGAGTTTGAACCCTGGTACCAAAAAAAAAAAAAAAAGATTTAATGATTTCAAGACTTAGACATGATCTGGAACCTCAAGACTTAATTCTAGGAGTTTCATCTGAATTTCTGCATCCTCTTCCTCTGCTATGGAGCACAATCACGTGCTTCTCCCTGTTCCATCTGGGCAAATCTACAGTGGTATCCACATAGGATACATCCCCAGACCCCCAGGAGACACCTAAAGCTTCAGACAGTACTGTACCCTTTATATACGATTTTATTCCTGTGAATACAGCTCTATGCTGAAGTCTAATAGATTGGACACAGTAAGTGAATAACAATAACTAATAATAAAGTGGAATGATTATAATAGTTACATGGATATGTTCTCTTTCACAAAATATCTTTTTGTGTTGCCTTTACCCTTACTCTTACATCAGTGTAAAATGATAATGCCATAGTTGATGATAGATAAGTGAAACCTCAGAAAGCAAAACCACAGATAAGGGGGCTACTGTACTATGATCTGCTTCTGACATGAAAACCACTAGAATGCCCTGTATTTGAACTCCAGACATTTGTTAAGCTCCACTAATGTGACTATGGATCCCATTGTCTGACTCTCTTGACCTTTCACTCCTGTGAACTGGTTCATCTTTGATTACTTACTTTGAACCACATCCTGTTCTTTCTGTACCAGATATTTACTGATAGCCGGACTGGACATCAAAGCATTAATTAGTAATTTTATGAGCATTTTCTCTCCCCTGCTTTCTCGGTAGTACTCTGTGAGTACTTTCTTAACTTATAATGATCAACCAAAGACTCAAAAATAATGAAGGTAGCCATTGTTTGAGACAGAAAGATTTGAAACCCAGTTTGAAGACCGAATTTTCTTTTCCTGGGAACAAGATGATTCAAAAGCTGAGGAAGGGAAGAGACTTGATGAAGAAGGTAGAGAAGCAATGCACACTAGGGCAAAGAGGTGGGGAAATATAAGCCTTCAAAGTGTGCACGGGGTCTGGTCTGAAAGGTAGTGGGATGGGCTGGGTCAGGAATGGGTATAAGAAAACTCTTCCATCAAGAGGATGCAAACCTACTGCCTACCTATAAGGGTTGCTACCAGCCACCCATATCCCGGGTGCTAGAAAGTCCATCAATGTATCTTTCCTGTGTTGTATTTAAATAATTGTGATTTTTAACATTTGTTTATAATTATGTAATTAGTATGTTCCTCTCTCAACTTCAGACTGCAGTTCTATGAGAATCATGCCCCCTTGCCCTTACTGTGTTCAGGTATCTTGAACTGCGTTCAGCATGTGGTAGGCATGCAGTAAGTGTCTGATAAATGAATGAAGGGTTAAAAATAAATTATTCTAATGCAGAATTTGGATTTGAAACAAAATATAGGTAACCAGTTATATTTGAATGCTTAAATTAACTATCAGGAACATTGTTATATAATTTATCACAACAGTGTTGGGTTGTCTGCAACTAGGTATTTCATTGTATTCATAATCCTTCATTAAATAACCTGCCTAGATAGTGTAAAAAAATAAATTTGAAGTTGATAGAAACATTCCAATCACCTGGAGGCCACAAGGAGAGGGGTCAGTAAAAGAGAGCTACATCATTGGATTCCTGGCAAGAATAACTGCACACATGGTGTCCAAACAGGGACAATTCCAAATTTGCATGAGCCAAATGTTACATAATAAGCTAGGGTCATCCACCCTGGGCTGTTCCTGATCATCACTCTTCATTCTGCTCCAAAGCTCATTTTTGGACTATTTCAAGAATTTTTCATCTTTTTTTTTTGCATTCAGTTTAAATACTCAAAATAATAGGATACAGACAATCTCAAAGTTGATTTCACTCCAATTTTTGTTATTTGAATCATTTAATCAAGTGATTATGTGTAAATTGTTTCTTTGAATGAGATTAATTTTAAAAGGAGTTGATTAGTATATGAACCCATTATAGGGAAACCAAGTGTGACTCTTTGATCTTGAAACCTACCAAAGGAGAGCTTTACACTTCTGTTTGACAAAGGGCTCAAAGCTAGCCTTAATCTCTGAGAATCTCAGAATTAGCAGGGAGGGGAAAAGACTTGAAAGTATTTACTTTGTTCTCCTCATATAGCTTTGAGTGCCATTGTTACATTAGCTAAACAACCAGATTTCCATAATTTCCTCTTTAGTGATTGTTGTTTTGTTTTGTTTCTTTCTGCTTAGGTTTGAGATGGAAAAGAAATAAATGAGAATATTGAACTTTCCTCCCTCCATCCTAGTGCTAAGTACCTTTGCCTCAACCTTCTCCATATTCATTCTACTCAAAGCAACACTGTAATTTGGGTAGAGAAAGGATAAGGAAGGAGCAAGCAGGAGTTACGGGATGCAGTGACTGGGTCTCCTGAGAGTCTGCAGTCTCTTCAGAGAGGAGACAGGGGACAGCTGCAAGTTTCCTCCAGCCCCTCTGCTGCCCTCCACTGAAGGTGGCTACCTCTTGAACATGATTGTTCCTCAGAATCCAGTCACAGATTCTCTACCTCCATGGACACCCACTTCCATGCTGTGATTTGAAACCATGGATTTAATTTCTACTTACTTCTTTTGTAGTTGACTTAATTTTAAAATGATGAAGGAAAACACTTTCTCTCAACTTAATATTATCAAATAATATTGATAATTTACTTGTAATTTTTCCATTTTTTTCATTTTCAAAAGGCTCAGAAAAGTTCAAGTTTGGTGTGCCTACCTGAAACATGGTTAAGCCACCATCAGATGTAAATGTTTGCAGTCAAGTATCATTTACTTAAGTACATAAGTATAACTGACTTCATTTTAGACATTTAGCTTTCTTGGTATTCATTTAGGCCTAAAGACATAAAGCTTTTATTTAAACACTCTTTACTCTTTTAAAATCAATAAAGTCTTCACCAAGATTATAAAGTACTGATGGATACTACAACATTTTCCATTAATGTTTATTTTTTTATTTAAACATGGTACATACCAATTAGGGCAAATACTCTATATGTGTGGATAATTGTATATAATATAGAGATTATATGGTATACATAGATATAAGTATATATAATATTTATATCTAAATATGTATCATAACAGTATGGACATTGTTTTACATAGAATAATGTATAATTTTAGTATAATGAATAAATTATATAGTATTGATGTATTATATAGTACACACACACACACACACACATATACAAATATACACACAAATGTTTCATGATCATAATAGTATGGCCATTGATTGTTTTCCTCTACAGTATCACAATCTCAGTTTTCCTTTGGGATTCACCCTACCTCTTAGCTTTCTGTCCACATTGTGTGGTAAGGTCTCATCAGTAGGCCCATGATGGAACAAATAACTCAAGCATAAACCCATCTGAGCAACACAATCCTCTTGAAACAGGGATTCCAACAGAGATGGTCTCATGAGCTAAACCAGTCCAATTAGAGAGACTTTTAGCATTTTTGCTGAGACTGCAGGACAAAGATTTTCACTATTCTGTAAAGTACAGACTTTTGAACCATTGTACCACAACATAGAAATAAAGAAGGAAGCTAAAAGAATTGAAAGATGAGGAAATTGCTACATGAAGATGCTGCGTAAGTCTTCAAGTCAGTTGTTCTTGAATCCATGTTCGCTTATGAATTTTGCAAGGACTATATTTCTGTGATTTACAACACCAGAATATTAACCAAATTTCTATTTCAAGGAATATTAACCATTATTTCTACCACATTAAGCATCAAGAGGTCATTGTGGAGAATTTGGCATATTTCTTCCATCTTTTCTTCTAATTATTATATAATTTTAAATGAGGAATTTTTCATAATGAAAGGTATATTATTAAGTATAATTCTATAAATATAATGATCAGTGTGTTCTAACCATCCTTAGTTAGGTATTCTTTCTTCACCCGAAGTGATAATTTCTGTATCCTCATGATATTTCCCTAAATACTCTCTTCTAAAAATGAGAGTCTAAAGAAATAAAGCACTTTTATTATGAATAGGGACATTACAGTACTATACCTACCAGAAAAGTTGGGTATTTTCTCTCACTGACAACAGCTTTATTTAGAAATTCCTCATCTACAGGTGATAAAGAATAAATCTTACCAAGATGGACATATGCATCTTATTGAGATATACATATCTTTGGTGGCAGTGCTGGAGATTTAACCCGGGCCTTCACACAAGCACACTGAGCTACATCTCCAGGCCAAAGTGCATATTTGTGGCAGCATTAATATCCATCAAAATCCAACAGATTGTATTCCACTGAAGTGATAAAATCATTAAGAAAAATCTGTCGCCTATATTAACAAATAATTCATTGGTTAATTAATCAAACTGCTCAGAACATTTTTAACTTATCAGTTTAACTTCCAGCTCATTACAATAATCAGTATTATTATTCTCACTGCTTTCAGTAGTTCAACCCTAAAAGCACAAACATTTTGGCCTGTAATTCCCATCTTCTCTCTCCAGTATGTCTGAGAACATTTTAGCGATATGTCACCAGCCAATGTGTCTTTTTTCTTCTACTCTCAGGATGGTAACTTTAATTAGGCAATTTCTCCTCCTACTTTCATCTGCTCTCTGTACAGTAATATTTTACTTGAAATTTTATCAGCACTCCTACTTAGTCCATTAAAAAGTAAGCAGACTTTCTGACTCAAGTTTTTGGTTCCTCCTTTGTTTTTCCAGTTCCCTTATTGTATATAACACCTACAGTAATTGCTGTTGCTTCAAAAAAATCTGCAAGTTCTTTTCTGAATGTTATTAAGACATGCAGAAAGAAGGAGTTCACAAAATAGAGATATTACATTTATTTACATTCCAGTATTCTCAGAGGGGGAAAATGTGGGAAGCCTTTCACCCTGGTGTCTCATTAATTCTGACAACATTCCTAGGGACAGAGAAGTGTCTAGAGCCATTATTCTTATTATAGTGGAGAAAACACTGAAAACCTCAGAGAAATTAGATGTCTTGTTGAAGGTGACATACAGTTATTAGGAGCCTAGAGGAGAAAAAATACATGTACACAAGCCTAAGGTTTCTGAGTCCCAGGGAATTCAGACTTTCTAACTCTCCTTGTAAGTATTGGTTTGCAAAGTCAGCTTTACTTTTATTTGCTGCAGGCAGTTAATTCAATGATCCAAAAAATGTGGGGTAACTCAAACCCAAGAAAATCCCAGACAAGCCCAAATCAACCTTTGTATGTCCAGACTTACTAATAAGAAGAATCATACTTTTAAGCAAACATTCAAGCACAAAGTCTAAAAGGTGAACAGAATGGCAATGACTAAGGAGTGAATTGCTATGAATTTCACCTAGTCTTGGTGTGTGTTCATTCAGGGGCTAGAAACCTAAGCATTACCTTTTCTCAGACTCCTTTGTATTTGGGGATTTGAGTGCAAAATAGGTGTGACCATAAGATGTACGCACACTAAGTTTGGAAGGCAGAAGTGAAGAGGGTGCCATCTCCAGGTTTCACAGTTTGCCACTGCTATCAAACATACTTAGCAAAATTTAGCATGCCAAATGTGGAGAGGTAATGCCAACTGTTACAGTCCAGCTCTGCACTAAGGTGCCCAGGAGCTTATCCTGACAATGGTAATAGTTGTCACTTGCCGGCAGCTAAATGTTCTTTCCTGCTTATGGAGTATGAAGGATGCAATTGAGAACAGACAGCATGGATTTAAGAAATGTATGGAATTAGAATAGAATTATATTCTACCTTTGCCCTTTATTCACTGTCTAATAATTTGCAACTTAAATACATGGAGGCAGGTTAGTTAGGAGCTCTGTAAATAAGAATAATACTATTTACTTTGAAAGATTATCATGAGCATTAGAGTGAATCTACATTGACACATCAAGCACAGTACCTTGCATCAGATACCCACCCCTTCAAGGGAGGTTTGTACCCATGAGGGGGCAAACAATGCCTGTTTGTCTCATTCCCAATATGTGATAGGTGCTCGGGAATAACGCTATGAACTTAGGTGAAGTTTAGGGCTAACTCTGGCCAAACACTTAAGCATGACCTGTTTCCTTCCCTATGAATGAACAATCTCATCAATTATAGATCAGTTGGAGAGAGATCATGTTCAAATATGGCTCTCTGGAATTTTCCCACCTTGCAACTGCATTTTATATAAAAATAATAGGATAGCTTAGAATCTGGCAGATGCTTCAATAGGGGCCACTACATTGTTTTTTTTGCTGGTAAATGCAAGGTTCTCAATGACTGTATACATCATATTCATCATCACTACCATAATCATCATCAGTAGAGTACATCTTCCCTTTCTTTGAATATTGTTTTCTCCCACCCAGTGCTCTAACTTTCTGTTAGCTATATGAAGAGTTTTCTTTACCCTTTAAAATTACAAGTTATTCATCTGTCAATCTTCAGCCAGGCTTTAAGTCTTAGAGTTTATTTTTACCAAGTATGTCCCACACTAGTTAGTCAAGAATACAAATATGTGGGGTTTTTTCACAAAGAACAACAAAATAACTTGGAACATATTAGGAAAATGATGAATATATTATAGAATTGTAGGGTCCCTCAAAGAACAAGAGGAAAAAATGTAACCCAAAGAGTAGGACTGGAGCTTGTGAATGTAAAACCATCAGGAACCATGACAGTAATACTCTTTTCTGTGTTTCACTCTTGTCTCTGGGAAGACTGGACTCCTGAAGTCCCCAAATTGTACGGTAGACTTTGGTTTCCAACAGTTCTAAGTTTTCATGTGCTGTGCCTTCAGGCACATAGAAACTGAATCTCTGTTTAGTTTCCAGTTCCAAACTCCTAGATAGAAAACTCTAATTGGGTACACACATTGAACTGTGAAACTCTACAAAGCAACAATGGTGTATATTTGATCATTGCACCATGCACAAAGCAGATATTCAATACATTTTTATTGCAGAGTAACTGTAGCCAGAGAAATGTGGTTATATACAAATATGGCTGCCAGAAATCTACCCTAGTGGTTTGAGTCTGGAATGCAGTTAGAATGCTTTGATGAGCTTGCCTGATCCTCCAAAATGTATGTAGTAAATCTACTCCATAATTTGGCTCCTGTTTCCTTTCCAACTTCCAACCACTCTCTTCCTCACTCTCCACAATCCAGCCACTGTCTGTCCCCTTTCAGCAACCACTCTCTTCCCAGGGAGCCTTTCTAGTTTCAATCTGGCCTGGAATTCACTATGGCCTTCTATGCATTGACTGCTTTTATCTTTTAATTGTAAGGTAAAATGTCATGTGGCAAGATAAAGGAGGATGCCTGTGATATTTCCATCTGTGTGTTTCCTTCATAGGTAGCATTTGGCATGATCTATAAATATCCTATGTATTAATTTGCTTTTTATTTTTACTCTCTCTTGTGTGATTCATGCATAACCTCAAGAATGGTAGGGATCTTGTCAGTCCTGCATACATTTGTTGAAGAGTTGGGCAAGACAACTGGCTCTTTTCACAGCTGACCACTCTTGAGTTATCGCAGAAAGAATGATGGTAAAGAATGCGAATAAAACCTGAATACCTGAACTTAGATCTGCCACTTGTGACAAGAGTTTAAAAGTCAGTAACTTTCCATTTCCTCATTACAACATAGCACAATGCTGTGTATGTTACCTAATTTTCCATAGGATAATTTAAGGATTGCATAAATTTTACATGAAATCATTTTGTGATTGAAAAGTGGAATACTAATGTTATTAATAGTATAGTATAGTAATTACTCAGTTAAAATCATTAGTAATAGCTATTCATATCTGCTTGTATAGTATTAGCCCTAAAACTATTTTAAGCTGATAGAGCTATAAATTATGCAATTTCCATAAAAATAATATTTTTCATTTTTCCAAAAAATTTTTAGAAGAGTCATAACACATATCTTTTTTTTTTTTTTTTTTGTTACCAGGGCTCGAACTTGGGTCCTTGCGCTTTCAAGGCAGGCGACAGAACCACTGAGCTAAATCCCCGGCCCAAGAGTCATAACACGTAAAAGCTATGAGAGGCCTGAAGATTTAGCTCAGTGGTTTTGTCACTTGGTGTGCAAGCGCAAGGACCCGAGTTTGAGCCCCAGAACCAAAACAAAACAAAACAAAAAGCTTTGGGATTTCCTGATGATTTAATAGAAAAGATTCTTTCCAATGGTCCTATCAAGGGTGCAGTATATTGACACACATTGATATTTTTTATTTCCATTTTCATTAATGCTCTCCCCTTCTATTTTCACTCTTATTTATCTCTTCCATTGCAATTACAAATTGGGCTTATTTTCCTTGTCTGGCTTACTTTAGCACCTTATTTGTCTTCCCTTGGACCTTATCCCCTATTGTTGGGGGCATTACAGAGAATCTGAGGAGGTAGGAGAGGGTGTATTCAAAGTAGCCATTAGGAGACATGGGCTAATTGTGCTGATGGACTTTGGGAAAGAAAGGCAGCAGAGCAAGACTGTTCTTGTTACTGGTGCTGGGTTGTTCTGGCCTCAGGAAAAGAGAGGATAATAGGTCAGTGGCAAAACAGAAGAAAAGAAAGTGATATTAACTAGAAAAAGAAATGGGCCATGCAAACCAAACAGCAATCAATAATATTTATTCTGGAAATCTAAAAGAAGAGTATCTACTATGGCTTCTAACAAATTGAGGGGAAAAAGCACTAAAAATAAATGAAGACTCTGTGTTTCCTATATATTATACATATACAATGATGATAATACAACAACTATATACTTTATGCCAACCCTGCACTGACTGTTCTATAAATATTATTACCTCATTTAATCCTATAACAACTCTATTATTAGCTCATTTAATCCCCTGTGACTATTATTATTATATCCGTTTTGCAGATTAGAACCCCGATGCCCACAGACACTAGATAACTTGCCTAAGTTTTCATTGTTCCCATGTAACAGACTGACTTCTAAGACCATGCTCTTATCCATTATCCCATAGTTTCTCTCCACATCAAAATTTGCCTAAAAGACATCATAATTTCCATATTTAATTCACAGAATATACTAAACATGATATTTTTATTTCACTATTTTAGAGTAATCATATTTTATGCATATTTGAAAGAAAAGACAAAAGAAGGGAACATTTCTGTCCAATACACTATTTCTAGTCCTAAATGACCAAGATGGATAGAACTATTTCCAGCAATGAGGATACTGATAAGCAAAATCCCCTGAATTTTTTCTGGTATCATTTTATATACATAGTTTACCTCATCTACTAAACAGCCTTATCTTTGTGGATAATAGTTAAAATACAGAGACAAGTTCCAAATAAATTTGTAGGTTGTATGTACTTGCTTGGATGAGTGAATTAATCTCTCTAACCTCATGCTCCTGATGTGTGAATGGAGATGAGTGAGCACTGAGCTATTATAAAAAATTAAATTTCTATCTCCTTAACCTTTCGTTGTGTTTCTTTCACAGAAAATACTTTATAAATATTATCCATGTGTTTGTTGTTGTTGCTCTCAATAAACTACTGACAATTATTTGAATCTTCCTGAGTGAAACACAGACCAGACCTTCCCTGATGTGTTTTTTCTTAGTCAACAATTTTGTTGGACTTAGCAGGTGTTATGAATAGGAAATGAAGAGCAAAAAAGAAAAAAATCAGACCTTGATTTTGGCCATATTAAGATTTGAAATACAAATATTTTTCATAATCTACTATCACATCATTTCTTATATAAAAAGGACACAAGTATTTAATCATTTAATTTTGATTGCTATTGCCACACCTGTACTTTAGGTAGGGTACAGCTTTTTCTGTAATTTGCACAGTGAGAAGTTAATGAAATATTTAGAATATTTATTCTTCCATTATTTAAATTTCATCAGCTTTGTGATCAAAATCATGCAAATACTAAACATTTCATAAGCCAAGGATGGCAGAAGGCCTTGCCATCCATTCTTATCTGGACAACTGTACTCTATGCACTGAACCCTCATAAAAGAACATTTACATTTTTTGCAGCCAAATAAGTTAAAATTCTGTGCACACTCATATAGAAAATATGATGTGCCAATTCTTTTTCCATAAAATGTGATATAAAATCAATTAGCTAAGAATCTATATGCAAATATGACTAGGGACCTAACAAAGTAGAAATGGAGAAAGACTACAGGCAGGTGGAGAAAGAAGCCTCTCCAAAGAAAGACATTGAATTCAGCACAGTCAGATATTTATGTGTAATTTTAGCATCCATTAATGTTAAGGTGACAGTGATTTAAGTTTCAGTCTAAGTCTTCTCTTGGCTTATAGGTGGCAGCCATGTCCCTGTGTACCCACAGGACATCTTTGAGTGCACACAGACAGAGAAAGGGAGACTGAGATATCTGGTGTTTCTTCTTAAAAGGTTGCTAACCTCATCCCATAAAAGTCCCACTCTCGTGACCTCATCTGACCCTAATCATTCTCAAAGGCCCACTCTCTAATAACATTGCATCAGGGGTTAGGATTTCAGCATATTATTTCTGGGGAACACCAATTTCAGTTCATAACACATATGTTGATAACATCTTCTGTTCTACATGCCTTACCTCACTTAATCTTCACAATGATCCAATGACACAGATTCCATCATAAGTTTATTTTCCTTCCCAGAAATAAAGAAACTATGATCTTTGAGCTGAAATTTCTAACATAAATTCACACAGCCAGAAAATAAGCATTTTTAGTTCTTCACAAAGTCTTTTGTTTTGTTTGTTTTCCCTTTTACTTTTGTCTTATTTAGTTGGTTGGTTGGTTATAGTTGGTTGATTGGTTGAGGGGTGGGTGAGTAGGTAATGAGTGGATTGGCTATTTTTTCATCAAGTGCTTTAAGTGCTAGGGTCATGTGCATTTTGAATTTTCCTTTCCTTGACAAGAATGAGTATCCAGAAAGGATCCGCTTTTCTTCGTATGCAAAGTGAAAGTATTGGAATGTAATATTCATGTTTTTCTCTTCTTTTCACATGTCTGGGTTTTTAAAAATTGAATGGAAATTGCAGCAACATATTGAGCATGATAAGAAAACGATGTAGATATCTATGGATCAAAAGAACTAACTTTCCAAAACATGCTAATAATAGAAGTGAAGTTAATACTGCTATGTGCCTTAATCCCTAATTTAATTTGCTCTACAAATTTAGTATTACATTCAGTAGATACATAAATATTGAGTTTATACATTGTCAGGTTTGTTAGTTTGGGATGAGAGAACTTGTCTGTTGTACTTCTTTGTGTTTATTTAAAAGTATTTCCTGGAAGAATACAAAGAAAATGATAGAAAGCTAGAAAACATTAAGGAAAAGCAGTAATTCAAAGCACATCCTGCCACAACTCACAACTAGTCAATGCTACCTGAGATCCTTGGAGTTCATCTCTTGCTTCTTTTTGAGAATATTAATGTGCTGTCTTAATTCTGCTCAATTTTGCCATGCCTCCTTGCATAGTTGAGCACATATTCATTCTTTATTGACAGAAATATTTAAGCATTGAAAATCAGTAAGACTTGGAATGAGATGTGCTGTCTATTGGAGAAGCTTAGTGAATTCTGTGAGAACTGAGTGTTTCTCAGGCTTCAGTCAGTCTCTTTGTGCCAAGAGGAAGAAAATCAATGATTAGATGTTGTAACTTTCCACTTGAGAGGGTGCAACCTGTGTTTTTATTATGTGTTTTATTAATTTTTTTTTTTTTGGTACCAGGGATTGAACTTGGGACCTTGCGCTTGTGAGGCAGGTGCTGGAACCACTGGGCTAAATCCCCAGCCCAAAGCTAACAGAGGACTTTTTTTTTTTCCTCAGTACCGGGGATCGAACTCGGTTCCTTGCACTTGCGCAGCAGGCAGCGAAACTACTGAGCTAAATCCCCGGCCCTCATGTTTTATTAATTCTTAAATGCTGACAAATTGTCCGCATCAAAAAGACTGGCTCAGTTTAATTTACAAATGTACCTAGCAGACAGGTTCTAATGTTCTAAAGCAGCTTTCCGAGCAGTTTGTTAAATATCAGATAGGAAGGTTTATCCTTATGGAATCAACTTTGTCCTTATATTCCCTCTCTTGAATAGTAATTTTTTCATTACTTAAACAGAACATGTAACCAGCAGGAGGTCTGCAGATTGTTCCTGAAAAACTACCAACATTTGTACATATTTCTTGCTTCGTTAGGATAAAAGAAAACAACATTTTTTGCAAGTAACAGGGACATAATCTTTCCCTCAAAGGGAGTGTTGATCCCTTTCTAAAAAGTTCTCATGAAGATTCATCACCTTCATTCATTTTCTATGTTAAACTTTATTCTTGCTAGGTTTTCTCCAAAAATGTCACAGGAAACTAGAGAACAGAAAGTTGGGAAAGTGGAGCTCAGGGAAAGTGTCATCATCAAGATCAATCATCATCTGCTGTACGATGATTCCCTAAATCATACTGACTTTTCAGGACAGCACAATGCTACCCTAATCATCTGAAACCACACAAAGGGTTATGTTTGAGATGTTCCCTAGTAGGTACTGTGGAGTTTTTGTTTTTCTTCTCAGTACTTCTCAGTACTGGAGATTGAACCCAAGACCTACAGCACTAAAGCTACATCAGCAGCATTTTTTTTTTTTTTTAGTTTTAGGAAGTTGGCTAGGCTAGGCTCAAATTTTAAATCCTCCTGCTTCACCTTCCTGGAGTTCTGAGACTGCAGGTGCACCACCACACTCAGCTGTATTTTTAGAGGATTTTGATAGCTTTGTCATCTTATATCCAAAGGAAGTACAAGGGAAATTATAATGAATTAATTCTACAGAGACATTTTTAGATTTTTATATGATAGAATTGGTAGAGTAAAAATGCATTTAAGGAGAACTCCTGATTATATAATGCTAAATACTCTGCCAGCTATCTCCCTCAAAGTGCATTTTTCTAACACATTTGTTTCAAAACACTTTCTACACAATAAGCATTCATTGCAACCAATGTGGGGATGACTCCAAGGTTTAGGTATGATTTAATCATTCCAGGATTCCTTCCAAAGTACTAATTTGACTCACAAAATCATTTTATTTTAAGCAGCTTTCAAAGAATAAAAGTTTGATTCTTGTTTTTTTTCTAGCAGCTAACATGTTAAAAATGTGTTTGAAACATGACAATTTGATATTTTAACCTCTTAGATTTTCTCTTCTTGTAAGTTTCTTAATTCAGAGTATAAATAACAACATGGTAAAGGAGTATATTAAAAGATTGGGCAAGGCAAAACAACCATCCTGTGTGAGCAGAAGATAAAGAATTAAATGATAGTTTTTCCTTTGCTAATAAATGGTGCTGTTTAATCTTCACCTTTCACTTTTAAAATGCACCAAGTTAAATGGCTTGGTTACTTACATTAAGAAAAATGCCTGTTTATAAAGATAAGAAAATGTCTTTGGTTGGCAAAATGTTAGTTGTTCTCCAAATTATTCCTAAGAAAGCAATGAGCAAATGGAAATTTGCATTACTAAAGTGAGAGTTTTAAAAAAAACCAGTGGGAAGTGGAAGGGAAAGAAACCCTGATCCTCAGTATTTGGTAACTTAAAATTTCAGATATAGGAACTCTTCAATAATTCCTTCAAAGTTACCATCCAGCATGCATAGCATACATCATTCAGCACTGAAACACAGTGTTTCTCTTAAAACTAGGATTCATCTTCAGATTCAGCATGTAATGACACACAAGAAAATAAATGATGAAGAATGAACCTCTCTCTCATTTGTAACAGAGGAGTAATTCCAGAAGACACCTGACAATCAATAAACTCAGTATATTATAAATTTTCACATAAATCATTCCTTAAATACTAAAGTAAAGTAAAAAATACCTAGCTACATTTTATAGCACAGTGTGCAAATTATACTAAACATTTGCAAAAAGAGTCTGTGGGTCAGGAACTTCTATTAATAACCAGATAATCACTACTAATGAGGTGATTATTCAGTGCCATTATAATTGGAACTGGGGTAATTTGGATTTTATGCTTACCATTTCTCAACATCATGAAAAGGTTTTTTTGTTATTCATTATCCCAAAGATAGAAAAGGCCTTTTCTCCTCTATTTCTTCTCTAAAAAACTAGAGCATAATAATTTTGTCAAAAAAATTAAATGGGATAACTTAGAATTTATTTTAAGGCTTAGTATCTATAATAAAAATATCTAATAGTAGCAATTCAGATATTATGGAGTTCAGGTTCATATAAAAATTTATTATGAGGAAGTTTTAAGTTTTTTCCCTTAAATTTGCTCACCTTAAATTTTTGTGTTTTTGTTTGATTTGTTTTTAAATTTTTTATGGTTTTTTTGTTTGTTTTTGATGATTGAAAAAAATATGTATTCCCTGGAACATTACTCTGCTTGCAGAACTACTTCTCTCTTCAAAAGAGCAACTCTGGAGGGCATTGGGAATTGCAGCTGCAAATTTCAAATGGCAGATGAGATACTTCCGTGCCTGCCCAAGATTATGCCTGATTTGGAACTGGCCAAGCTCTGCACAGGTGACAGCACAGCGCCCATCCCTGGAGGGCACATGGCCAGCCTGGTGTCCTGGTGTTGTGATGTTTCAACTCTGGCCAAGCCTGCCCCAGGGCCTGAAAAGTAGGGCTGCCCCAGCTCTCCTCCTGTGTCCGCCTTGAGGCAGAAGCCTTTCTTCCTTCATACTAAGAATTTTTTGTATTTCCCTTTTCAAGTGCACCACAGGAGGGAAATATTGCCATAGCTGGCAGCTTCAAGTATGAGAAAGGAATTTTTTACTTTTTGAACTGGAGTTATTTAGGTCATCTTTAAATCATATAAGAGAAGCTAGCATTTTGGTGATGCTATGGAGAGATGTTTTTCAAAAATGCAGCTACCCTAAAAAAAAACAGGGTAGAGGAGGAAAATTTTATCTCTACCTTTAAGGTTTTTGGCTGAACCTGAGAATTAAATTGACATAAGATAGATTAAAGGAGAGAGGACACAACTTCATTCACTCTAGATTTTAGATAACACAGAAGTCCTCATAAGGAGCTAAAGACCCAAAGAAGCAATCAGAATTGAATGAATAAATACTGTCTTAGTTACTTTTTTTTATTGCTGGAAAAAAAATACCTAACAGTCACAAGTTAAAGGAGGAAAAGTTTATTTAGCTGACAGTTTGTAGAGGTTTAAGTCCATAGTCAGCAGGCTCCAATGCAGGGTGGCATGCAGAGGGACATCACAGAGAAGAAGCAGTTCATGTATGGCAGACAGAAGGCAGAGAAGCAGCAAGCAGCAGCAAAAAGCCTACCTTTTCCTTTTATAATAACAAGCTACAAGCCTACTGATTGGTGCCACCTACACTCAGAGTGGGGCTTCCACTATCTACATCCTTAATTCCAGTATCACATCCTTAATCCACATTCACATACACTAAATCCAACCACCTGTTAAAGGGCCCACTGATGACCACATGAGGCTTTGGGGGGACACCTAGATACAACCAACATGTACATATTGAATTGTATAAAGAGTTGTAAATCATAAAAACATGACCAGACAAAGGGGCTTAGGGTAACACAGACAATGGTAAAAAAGTAATCAGAAAGATGAGGTTAGTTTAACAAGGTTTGTTTGTACTGATTTTTCTCAGCCTCAACTCCCCATTCCTGGGGATAAGAATGTTACTTTTTTCCTAGTACAGGAAGGATGTTTTCCATATGGGAGTTTTATCTCTTAGTTTCAGGAAAAAAGGGGGAAGTCAGAGCCCCTTCTTGCTTGCACTTGCTGCTTTTTTTTAGGTGCTTTTAGCCCAAAGTGCCAAAGTAGCATATTTTGGAGTAGATTTTCTGCCTCCTTTAAACAGCTTTTTTCATTTTATTACACTAGATTTCACAATTAAATGGATTCGAGAAGCACATATATATGTGATGGATGGTAAAATTATAAAAATAAGTAATATATTCCATTTAGACCATCACTTAAATTGGCCTTCAGTTTAAGAAATGATTCAGCTATATGCAATTCATTTACTTTTTAAGTGATATTCTTTAAATTCTGAACACTTTATGCTTCAAAATAAATCCTATTGAAAAAGACAAGACAGGCCGGGGATTTAGGTCAGTGGTTCCTCCACCTGCCTCACAAGCTCAAGGACCTGAGCTCGATCCCCAGTACCAAAAAAAGAGAAAAAAGACAAGACATTAAAGACAGTTTATTTTTTCTTAGAAATGTATGCAGGGCCAGGGATTTAGCTCAGTGGTTCCTCCGCCTGCCCCTCAAGCACAAGGACCCCAGTTTGATCCCCGGTACCATAAAAAAAAAATAAAGAAAGAAATGTATGCATACACATCCAATTTCTTAAATGATGAATTGAAATAAATGTGGAAACTATGATCAGTAATGGTACATCTATAGCATAGCATAGAATGATTACAGTAAAAAATAATTTTTATTGGGGCCAGGGATTTACCTCAGTGGTTTCACTGCCTGCCTTGCAAGCGCAAGGACCCGAGTTTGATCCCTGGTACCAAAACAAAACAAAACAAAACAAAATAAAAAATAATAATTTTTATCTAAATTCTAAAACATATGCAGTCTTGGGATTGAAATTTGCATCTGGAGGTCACAGGTATTCTGCAATTATCAATTTTTAGCATCCTTGTTTCTTTAGCTTTGGGTAAACCATGAACATCTTTGAGCCCTGCTGCAAGACAGTAGTAGACACATTAAGGTGGAGGTGTACTGTTAACCGGATTGGCTTTGGAATCTGTCCAGGGATTGGTGGAGTACACTAGTGGGTGTGTCTTTATGAGTTATTGAGGTATGATTTTGGGTACTGTGTTAGTGTCATGGAGCCTTTCTCTCTGGCATTGCTCCCTGTTCACCATGAACTAAGCATCCTTTTCCCGACCAATCCCTTCCACCATACCATTCTGCCCTGCAACCAGTCAACTGTGGATTAAACCTCTCCTCCTTTTAAGTTTCAAATGTCAGACATGGTGTCTCGGTGACAGGAAAGTGACTAATACAAGTAACATTTGAAGTAGATAAAGATTAATAGCATTTTTTATTAGCTCATGTTTGCAGTACATGTTTGAAGTACATGATATCTACATTTTTTGTATGGAGTTGGTACATGTACATAACACATATTAATCCCTTTTTTTTCCCATCCCCTTTCCTTCCCTTGATCCCCTTCCCATTTGAGAAAGATCTATCTCCATACTTTCTATTGTTTATTTTTAAATTTTCCGCCTTGTTTGCAATTTGAGGTGATTGCATTGAAGTATCATTATATCAACTCATATATTTGCCAATGTTTATCAGTATAACTTTGTTTGATCTTAAGTATTCTATAAGTGTGGGTTGCATATAAATGAAATTCTAATGTGATTTTTTTTTTCTGATTACCAATTAAGCTAATCTCCTTTTTATCTATTTCTTCACTATAAGGGTATTGTCTTCTGAATTACCTGTACAAACCTCCTACCTGCTATTTTTAAAAAAGGTTTTTTTTCTTTCATATTTATCTGTAAAGAGTTCATTATAGATTCAGAATACAAATCTTTTTATCAGCCATAAATCTTGTAAATATCTTTTCCACTTCTCACTTCCTAATGGTGTCTTTTGATTTTAAAAAGTCTTAAATTTTACTCTGGGCAAATTTAACAATCCTCCCTTTATGATTAGTGTTTTTGGTGTTCCTTAAAAAGTTACTGCCTAATATGATGCAGAAATCATTAAAATGGTTTTCCTACACTTACTGCTAAAAGATTACTTTACCATATATATTTAGATCTATAGATTAATATTTGATTATATGATTCATTTTGGTTCCTATGGATATGCCATTGACCCAGTACCCAGATTCTGAAAAAACATTTCTTTCTCCATTGGTTTAAATGATCACCTTTATTAAGAATCAACTATATATGTATTGGTCTGTATTTTGGCCTGTATCTTTGCTTTACTTATGTAAACTTACATCAATGCTGCATCATATTTTTATAACCTTTGTGTTAGGTATAAATCCTCAAATTTTTCTCCCTTATCAAAGTGATCATGGCTATTCTGGGGTCTTTTTATTTCCATATACATGTTATTATAGTTGGTCAATTTTGACAGACACAAACACATTTATAAAACATCGATTTCACTTATGATTTATGAAAAAATCTATAAAGTAGTTTTGGAATAAGTGGCTTCTTTGCAATATGGAAATGCAATATGACTTCCAAGTCATAAACATGGTATACAACTCCATTTATTTTGGTGGTTTTGCATTTTTCTCAAATTTGTTAGTTTCCTCAGCATAGATCTTGCATATTTCATTATATTTATTTCT